>CM076570.1:1533286420-1533532939 GCA_034641835.2 Pinus albicaulis | reverse complement strand
ACTCACCCTTTTTGAGCTCCATCCCTAGAAATTGTCCTAGACCCATTTTAAATATGACACGAGGGTAGATCAACAGGAACTAGTGTTCCAGTTTTATCAAGAAGAATTCGAGCACACCAACTGGATTCTGTTTCTGAAAAAAAAAAAATAGACACCATGCCTTCACTCAAAGTTATGATGGAAAACATTTTCAGCTAGAGGTCTGTAGTTAGATATCACAAAAGCTACTATAGCATAGGCTACATGATTACTGATTGTACGGGAGAAATACTTCAAGGGTGTAAATATTAACAAGGACCTGTAAGAAGGCTCCATTTTTGAAATTTCGAGGAATATTTCAACAATTTTTGCATGAGGACATGCAATGAATTAGGCATGGGGGAATTTTGGGTCTCCATTTGATGCCTTTAATACCCTATATTGTCCTCTCTTTTTGACCAAATTTACCTTGAAACCTACCCACCACTTGCCTAATTTCTTCAAAAACATGAATTTTAGCATCCTTGTGTATATATGCGGTAATTTATATTTTAAAGCATGGTTTTTATGATTTTTTTGTAAATGGGAATGAAATAATTGATTATTTATGCACTCTTATTATTTGGATTGGCTCAAATAGATCTTAAGATGTTGTTCCTGCTCATCCGGGACCAATCCTAAGTTCATTTGGTACCAATCTTGCATTCATCTGGTAACTGTGCTCATCTGGTACTAACTGTACTCATCTCGTACCAACTCTGCTCGTCCGATACATGCGGTCATCTGGTACTTGTCATTAGGGGAATTTTGAGGTCTAAAATGGGCCTCCTAATAAAAATTTACAACCAAAATAAACTTTATAAGAACTAATAGGATTCAACATGATGATGTCAACCATGAGGGATGATTCACCATTTTTGGAGTAAAAACTTCAAAAGGAAAAAAAATAATAAAATAGTCAAACTACCTTTTCAACTTGTATTTTCAACTTATTTCCCTAAGTTCTTACTCAAATTTTGAGAGGGAGTACTCGTTGGATGAAAAATTTAATTTATCATCCAAGTAGTACCCATGTTGCATACTTTCAATGGACCCTGCGACACGAAAAATGAGAAATACATGAAAAAATGTGATTTCCATCACGTTTTTTCATGTATTTCTCATTTTTCATGTAGCATGGTCCATCAAAAGTATGCAACATGGTAATCCTTGGATGAAAATTTCAATTCTGCATCCAATGAGTGTTTCCGCTCAAAATTTGAGTTAAAAATTAGGGAGATATGTTGAGAATACGAGTTGAAAAAATAGTTTTATTATTTTATTATTTTTTAATATATTTTCCTTCTAAAATTTGATGGTGTAATATAATATTGATTTATTATTTCCACTATTATTTTATAATTTCCTTAGGAGTCCCATTTTAGACCTCAAAATTCCCCTAATGGCTCGTTCGGTACCTGCATGTGCCTAGTACCAGTGCTCATCCGATACCTATGTTCCTGCCCTGAAAGTGTTAATCCAGTACCACCTACACTGATTGTATTATTTTGGTTCCAGATCCTACTTTCTAGGTTCGGTGGTTCTGTATGATGTGTTTTTGTCAGTTCCATTTCCTTAAGGTCATCTACGAGGTCAAATATGATCATAGTAGCCTCTCATCATGTGTTTACCCTAGTTGGCTAGTTACTTGGGTAGATGTGGGATGAGGGTGTTACAATATCCACTTGCTAAGAGAATCTATAGCTTTGTTCTCTTTACCTTTAATATACCTAATATCAAAGTCGAATTCACTGATTGTTTCCAACCATATAACTTCTCTAGAGTTTAGATTTGGTTGGTCAAATAGATACCACAATCCACTGTGATCACTCATTAATACAAATCGTCTATCCAGAAGATAGCCTACCTCCACATATTCAATGCATGAATGTTCACTGCCAACAAAATATCATGTGTCATATAGTTATTCTCATGCTCATTTATTTTTAGTGACTCATAACATACCACCTATCCTTACTGCATAAGGACTCAACCAAGCCCTCTCTTGCAATCATCTAAACATGCCAGAAACTCTTTATCTAGATCTGCAATACTTAACACTGGAGAATGTGTCAAAAACTTCTTTAACTACTCAAAACTAGCTATATATTCCTCTGTCCATTCAAAATTCTTACCTTTCCTATTCAATGATGTAATAAGATAATAAATTTGTGAGAAATTCCTAATGAACCTCATGTAATAACCTGCTAACCCCATAAATGATTTTACCTCGTCCACATTCCTTGGAGCTTCCCATTCAATGATAAACCTTATCTTTTCTGGATATACTGCTATGCCTTCGTTGGAGACCACATGTCCAAAGTAGTGTACCTTTGCATGAAATAATCTGTATTTTTTGAGATTAGGATACAAATAATGCTCTCTCAACAATAACAATACTGCTACTATGTTTTCTGCATGTTATTCTTCATTTTTATAATATAGCCATATATCATCAATGAATATAATAACAAACTTATGCAAATAAGGACACAACACATTATTCATCAAGCACATAAACGTAGCTGGAGCATTAGTCAAACCAAATTGATCTGAATTTATGCAAGAACACAAAATAATACACATATAACCATAAATACATAAATACAAAGATGCAGCAGAAATAATACTTCATTTCATTAATATCAAAGCACTGAAATTTGTTTACAGGCATAATGGAAATAAACTAGCTAGGGTGCTGGTAGCTTATCTTTGAGAAGAGATGTGGCAGTTATAAGCCTCTAAAATCTTTGTTACAATGAGGTTTGAAGGCCTATATATTATTTAGAAACAATTTAAAACCATAAACATCCAAAAACCTAACCCTAGGAGATGAAACGCCAGACTATGGGCCCTGTCGGGGTAAATTGGTAGATCAATTTCTCAGGTCGTAACTTTGGCATACTATCTTCATTTTACACACATGATATATCATTAGAAATATCTATCTGAGGACTAAAAATAATGATAGTGAATATCGAGTATGGTAGAATCATATTTTCCATTGGTTTCATGCTCAAAAAACATCGTTTAGGGCCTCAAAACGACTCTAGAAGTTCAGGACCCGAAACAATGTGAAAAATAGTAAATTGTGCTACAATTAAGGAAACTGAAAAAATGAAATAAATAATGGTGGGGATCCAAGTGGAATAGGCAGGTGGCCACCAATATCCACCTGAAACAAAAATGGAACTACAACAAACTCATAATATTTGTACCTAGTCTGGAAAGTTGTCTTGTGAATGTCATCTTCTTTAATTCGTACTTGATAATAACTTGATCTCGTATCAATCTTCAAGACCATTTTTTATCTCTTAAATTGTTCAAACAAGTCATAAATCCTCGACAAAAAATAATTTTTCTTGATGGTCACTTTGTTCAACTATCTGTAATCAATGCATTTCCTAAGAGTACCATCTTTCTTCTTCACAAACAATATCAGTGTGCCCCATGGTGATACACTTGGCCTAATGTATCTGTTGTCAAGCATTTCCTTGAGCTACAATTGTAGCTCTACCAAATTTGGTGTGCTCATATTGTAAGGTTCCTTAGATGCTAGTGTTGCCCCTTGATGCAACCTTAACAGCGTTTACCCACATTCTCACCTTAAAAAAAAAAATACTTGTCTCATTCATGCGCTAAAATAAACCTCAAACAGAGGGACACTTCATAAGCAGAAGTATTTCCTCATAATACCATTCTCAATCCTTAATCAAATTTTAAAACCTTTTATGTACCTTTGAAGTGGAAATAAAATCTCGCTTAATCACAATTTTGACTTTGGTTAAAAACCAAAGTACCAATCACACATTAATATTTTCGGCCCACAGTTTTAATAAACTTGCCTTTCTTCCACCATAGATCTTCACTTGTGATCCAACGGTTATTGCAATTGAATTTCCCGATCTGACGGATATCACATCCAAATAAGCTTCGACAGTTAAAGGCTCCAAGGCACACAAAATAAGTGGTTTTAAACCACCACGTGTCCTATGCTGGGGTGTATCGCGCGGACTCCCAAAATTACTGCCCACTCTCATAAGCGGTGCGATGAATCTTTGGTGGTGTCCTTAAAACCGTCTTCACTGTTCACTGCAATGCTACTCATGTTCCACTGCACCATTACTTTGTGTTTTTCCGTCATTATTCAACTCATGATTTCGAACAGGCCAGGGTTCCATCCTGAAAGGAATTCCACAACAACTATGGCAATTTCAGAGTACAATTTTTCTTTGCAAATTGAGATCTCTTCTCAGTTCCTCTCTTAAAGTTCAACTGCAAATTAATTCCCTGCAATCATTTATTTTCCTTGGTTCACGCAGATTGTCTCCACCATAACGCAATTTAGAATTTGAAGATCTTGGTTTTTCAACAGTTCTATATATATCATTTTCCATTACAGTAAACACCTCAAATAGGCAGTCGCAACCTACTGATACATTAAGCCCAATGTGACATCTCTGCAGATCTCACTTCACTGCTTATACTCAGCGTTACATCAAACTTTTGTGCCTTCTCTTCACGTTTTCAATCTAAAATCAAATTCTCAAGTGAACACACTAATATGATCTCAATAAACAGAGATTCCTACTCTATTACTTTGTCATTAATTATTCAGATTAAAACACATGAATTTCTACTCAGTAACTCTTTCAACAAAATTCGTTCATCAGGATTTTATTGTGAATCATTCAAACACAATCGCTCAGCTTTCCAAAAGGAATCTATCGAATTCCTTGTGAATTCGATTCCTTCTCTAGTTCTTCTAAAATACCCCGCACACTTAAATTGCACAAATGATCTGGTACAAACATACATTTATAAATGCATTAACACATCAGACTTTATATAAACTCATAAATTCGAGTTCTCTGTTTTAATGCTCAATATATACATAGAATTGTTCTTCTCACCTAATTTTCTAATCATTGGTCTTTTCTCTAAATTTCCCATAGGCTCAAAGCAATTCCTAACTATCTGTCCTGAATCTCTCCTCTACCTACCTTTTTTATGCCTTTGATGCTTACAATATATAAAAATGTTTCTGAACCCAATTATGGTTTCAGATCCTCTATTTCTTGAACAAATTCCTAAGAATCTTCTTTAATCCTAAAATCTCTACTTAATCCCTAAGGACTCTCATAAATCCCCAGACTCATTAAACTAATTCTAATTCGGAAAATACAATTAATTCTCAAATCTATCTCTCATATTCTCTTTCAAGAACATTTACAAAAATCCTCTCAATATTAATTAATCATATTTTAAAATATTAAAATCACTCAACTCATTCCAATTTCATAGAAATACAAGACCCCCTATATCTATTAAATTAAAATTAATTTGTTGAGTTGGATGCTCCTACATCAAATTACCAAAGTATAAATTAATCATGCTCTCCTGATCATGTGCTTCCAACTTTTAGCCTCCTGGATCCCATACTTTGTTTTGCTATTGTTAATAAGTTGCATTGTTCTTCAGCTGCACTTTTCCACGCTTCCATATTTTATTCTGCATCTTCCCGCTAGCTATGCTTTCACAGTATGTTCTTGTCTTTTCTTTGTTGTTGTTACTTTACTTTATTGTTGTTGTCTTCTTCTGAGACACCTTCATCATCAACCTCCTTATACTTTCAATCTCTATGTCCAGTTTATCTTCTAACTGGTAACCACTCTGGCTTTTGTTGATGCTTCCAATTTCTGCTCCAAATACTATTTCTTTGGACATTGCTATAGATGTTGCTGCATATGTTGCAACCTCCCAAGCTTCCTAAATATCTTTGAAGATATCTCCCTCTGCAACATTCTTCTTCTGGTCACTACCTGCAAATTCACTTTTAAAAAATGAATTATCATTTGATTCTTTAACTGCAGTAACATACTCATTAATTCTTCTTTGTATACTACTAAGCATAATTAATTTTGGAAAACTAGTATTTGCTCCTGCTTCTTCCATAACTCCAGACATTTCCACTTCAGTGTCTGCGATTCCTTTCTCTGACACAATTGTTTCCGGCAAGAATTTCAGCCATTCCCTTTGTACTTGTTTCATCTGAACCACACCATCAATATGCCGCAATTTAGTTTTAGCATATCCTTCTTCTTTTTTTACAACCTTTAGAAATTTTCCTTCACCTCCTTGATTGATTCTGGAAATCAATTCAAATTCCTCAAACACTATATCTTCATCCTTTATCAGAATAGAATTCTGATTCTCCATCACTGTGGTAGTTCTAAAATTATGTCCTACAGTCTTCTCTTGGCCAATCAGACAAGCCAACTCCTCCTTGTCATCAATAATAACAAGTTACTTCATATGAGACATGACTGTCTCACCTTCCTTGGAATTTATGAGTTCCTTCTTCTGCAACAGTTCATCTTCCTTCAAGACAACTCCAAGAGATGGATTGTCTTCTGCAACACCTGTAAACACAATCAAATTATTAATTTCAAAATCGCAATACCCAATGGTCTCATTTGATGATCCAGTCACCAAATCTTCTTCTCGCATTTCCAAGTCTCTTGTAGGACTCATAAAATCTTCACTGTCTTTCTTTCCAGCTTCCAAGGTTATCTCCATTGTTCCAATCACCATGAGAGAATGATGATCCTCCACTATGCTTTCATCTAACATAGTTTCCCTTTCATTAAATTCTCTGAAATTTTCCATTTGTTGTCCTTCTTTGCCTGCATAATAAAAACATGAATTATCAGTATTAAAAATACAAGGTCTCAATGCCTCTTCCTCCTCTGGCAACATTTCATTATGTTGCTTTGAGTTTTTGTTTAATTCCTTTTTCAGCGCATCAGTATGCTGATTTAAATTCTCCATGAGACTGTCAGCTAGTCTCTCCTTCTTATCATATTTTTCAAGAATGTCTCTCTGCTCTGGTTCACAATAATGAACTTCTTCAATTTGCTGAATCATTCTTACATCCTTATCCTCTATTTCCTGACTGTCATTCATGACAATTTCTTTGTCTTTCACATTCAAAAATTTATCTTGAGTATAGATACTCTGCTTTTCCAACTCTCTTCTTTGAAGATCTAACTTTCTATATAACTCAACAATTTCAATTGGGGTATAATTTGGAAACTTCACACGACTTTCCATACCTTTACTTGTTGTTGAAAGATCATCATATGGCTACCCTCTTCCTCTACTTCAATACTCTGTTGTTTATTCCCATGAGACCCCTTTGTCTCCTTTTGTTCTTGAGATCTTGCTATCTCAGCATCATTCTGAATATAATTTAGATTCAACTTCTTCTCCTTAACAAACTTCAAAGTTTGTTCAACATCCTGTGATGTACCTGAAATAATGCACAATTCATTAGTTTTCAAAAAACAAGACCTTTCATTCTCGTTTTCTTCTTCAAGCATTTCTCCTTGAACAGATTTGCATGTGGAACCCTCAAATTCTATCCTTGACTCAAAAAATATGAGTTCTTCCTTCCATAAGGCAGTCTCCTTCTACCTCCATTTCATTTGTAATGGGTACAAAATTACCTTCTTTCCCTTCAATGGAAAGATCCATCCTCCTCTTTGGTTTTCCTCTTCTTGTAGCAACTTCATCAATACCTCAAGTCTTGCTTTTATGTCAGCATGTTGTCTGTCAAGCTCGTCTTGACTCATCAACTCTATGTCACCTAAAATGACATCTTCTTTATTATCTTTATGGCATTCTTTAGAACCTATTCTTTAATCCTCCATGATCATCTTCTTCATCTCTATGAGCTCCTAACTCACTATGAGTTGAACTAAACCTATGCAATAGCAAGTCCTCCCTGCTGCCACTTACCTCACCAATCCCCTTCTGGACTTGGTCTTTTGGTGAGCACTGGTTCTCTATCTCTGGAATCTCTTGCAAACTCTCTTCTGCTCTCTCTAGGCTTATATCCTCAACTCACCTTCTCTTGAGAACACTTCAACTGTTCTCCCTATCCAACCTTTAGCTAGAATATTAAGTTCACTGCCATCGTCATCAAAATATTTGTCTTCATCTTGTCTGCAACCAGAATTCTGCAATCACAATTTTCAAACCAAATTAAAATTATCTCACCTTCAAGATCACTGCATGTCCTTTTCTCTTCATTGATAGTACTTTGAATGTGTCGTTTTCATGTATTTATGCAATTACCTGTTACACATCAACTCTGTATTTCTGATGCTTACCAGATTTAGAATCTGATCTCCTCTTATTTTTCCCATCACACATGAATTTTTAAAAAAAGTCTTTAATTTTCAAAAAAGATTTTCCAGCTCTGATACCAAAATGATGCAACCTTAGCTACGTTTACCCACATTCTCACCTTAAAAACAAAATACTTGTCTCATTCATGTGCTAAAATAAACCTCAAACAGAGGGACATTTCATAAGCGAAAGTATTTCCTCTTAATACCATTCTCGATCCTTAATCAAAGTTTAAAACCTTTTATGTACCTTTGAAGCAGAAATAAAATATCGCTTAATCACAATTTTGACTTTGGTTAAAAACCAAAGTACCAATCACACATTAATATTTTCGACCCACAGCTTTAATAAACTCGCCTTTATTCCACCATATATCTTCACTTGTGATCCAAAGGTTATTACAATTGAATTGCTCGATATGACGAATATCGCATCCAAATAAGCTTTGACAGTTAAAGGCTCCAAGGCACGCGAAATAAGTGGTTTTAAACCACCACGTGTCATCTACTGGGGTATATCGCACAAACTCCACAAATTACCACCCACTCTCATAAGTAGTGCGATGAATCTTTGGTGGTTTCCTAAAAATTGTCTTCAATGTTCACTACAATGCTACTCACATTCCACTGCGCCATTACTTTGTGCTTTTCCGTCTTTGTTCAACTCATGATTTTGAACAAGCTAGGGGTCCATCCTAAAAGGAATTCCACAACAACTATGGCAATTTCAGAGTATGATTTTTCTTTGCAAACTGAGA
This sequence comes from Pinus albicaulis, assembly GCA_034641835.2. NCBI lineage: Eukaryota > Viridiplantae > Streptophyta > Pinopsida > Pinales > Pinaceae > Pinus > Pinus albicaulis. The sequence goes on along the minus strand of CM076570.1, from coordinate 1,533,523,971 downwards.
TCTCTTCTCAGTTCCTCTCTTAAATTTCAACCGCAAATGAATTCCCTGAAATCATTTATTTGCCTTGGTTCACACAGATTGTCTCCACCATAACGTAATTGAGAATTTGAAGATCTTGGTTTTCCAACAGTTCTATATTTATCGTTTTCCATTACATTAAAGACCTAAAATGGGCAGCTGCAACCCACTGATACATTAAGCCCAATGTGACATCTCTACATATCTCACTTCACTGCTTATACTCAGCGTTACATCAAACTGTTGTGCCTTCTCTTCACGTTTTCAATCTGAAATCAAATTCTCAAGTGAGCACACTAATATGATCTCAAGAAACAGAGATTCCTACTCTATTCCTACTCTATTACTTTGTCATTAATTATTCAGATTAAAACACACGAATTTATACTTAGCCACTCTTTCAACAAAATTCATTCATCAGGATTTTATTGTGAATCATTCAAACACAATCGCTCAACTTTCCAAAAGGAATCTATCGAATTCCTTGTGAATTTGATTCCTTCTCTGGTTCTTCTAAAATACCCTACACACTTAAATTGTACAAATGATCCGGTACAAACATACATTTATAAATGCGTTAACACATCACACTTTATATAAACTCAGAAATTTGAGTTCTCTGTTTTAATGCTCAATATATACACAGAATTATTCTTCTGACCTGATTTTCTAATCAGTGGCCTTTTCTCTAAATTTCCCATAGGCTCAAAGCAATTCTTATCTATCTGTCCTGAATCTCTCCTCTACCTACCTTTTTTATGCCTTTGAGGCTTACAATATATAAAAAAAGTTCTGAACCCAATTATGGTTTTAGATCATCTATTTCTTCAACAAATTCCTAAGAATCTTCTTTAATCCTAAAATCTCTACTTAATCCCTAAGGACTCTCATAAATCCCCAGATTCATGAAAATAATTCTAATTCGGAAAATACAATTAATTCTCAAATCTATCTCTCATATTCTCTTTCAAGAACATTTACAAAAATCCCCTCAATATTAATTAATCCTATTTTAAAATATTAAAATAACTCAACTCATTCCAATTTCATAGAAATACAAGACCCCCTATATCTATTAAATTGAAATTAATTTTTTGAGCTGGATGCTCCTGCATCACCCCTGATACCAGCTCAATAGAAAAATCTATTTCCCTATGAGGTGGAAACTCTAAAATCTTTGCGGGAAATACATCCTGAAACTACTATAAAAATATGTACCTTCTCAATACATTTGCATCCTCAACTTCTTTTCCTTTGTCACTATAAATGTGCACTACGAATAGCACACACCCTTTCCTGCAACTAAAATCGGCATGCATAGTTGTAACCATTCTAACTGATGTTGTTTTATTTGTACCCTGCAAGACTCTTTATTTCCCACTATCATCCAAGCACTCAATAACCTTGTCATAAAAATATACCTTGGTCCTATGAATATAAAACCATTCCATACCCAAAAGCATACTATATGATCCCAACAACAATACATTCATATGTGTTGAGGTAGGCATACCATTCAAGTCAAGTTCAGAAGCTCTTAACCAATGATGAACTCTCTTATTGTTACCTATAGCCAACTACAAGAAAGAAGATTTTGTTGGAAAATGTTGTCATTGATGGAAAAGGAGGTAGCTGATGCAGAGACAGGAACAGTTACAAGGAGACAAAGATAGACAATGGAGGCAACAAAGAGGAATTGAATATAAAGGAGAAAGGCAGAGGCAGAGGAAGAAAATACAGAGAAGAGCTGGTATCACAGCAATAGAGGCAGAGGCAGAGTGATAGAAGCGGCAGAGGCAAAGCCGCAACTGTTATTCCAAGAATATGTATATACATATATATATATATATATATATATATATATATATATATATATATATATATATATATATATATATATATATATATATATATATATATATAAATTACGAGAATTTTTATACAAACTTCTGTTGCTATACTTCTACATTCCGGGCTTTACATTCAAGTATGCAGTGGAATGCAATGAGATTGGATATTATTTGAGTCAGTTGGCATTCACTGTTTGAATTATGTTTGAAATTATCCCCATTTTTTAACAGAACACTTGTATTCGATTGACATGGAGGTTGTATATATGGTAGAACTGTGCATTATATATATGGCAAGACCATGTTGAAATGCCAGAGACCAAGACCACTTATAATGGAGCGGAACCATAGTCGTAAATTCATTCGAATAATCCCTGTGCATTTAACCCCACTCATAGAAGAACCCTGCGGGAAATCGTGGTCACTTAACTCTGTTTTATGATAATAGAATTCGCGCTTTATAGAAATAAATACATTTGTTTATTCGTGTTAATTGAATTCCTCAACCAGAGATTAAACCCGGAGTTAATAAACGAGAATATACACAGGAGAGCGCAAACCAGATGTACAACCGCGGTCAATCACTGTAGCAAAACCGCGAGCGGGTTTACAATGTGGGTTGCCCCTCTTCGCACCACTTTAGGCAAGTAAGCGGTAATCTTTGGTTGGGAAGCGATTCCACGGGATTGTTGACACGTGGCATAGGTGAGGTTGGAAAACTGCCCGTTAAAGTTCGTCCATCGCTCATTATCATTCGCGCATGTTGGTCGAGCGAAATCCGTTGGATTGCATGAGGTAAGGGATCGTGGTAACGACCGTCGGATGGACGCGTGAATTAACAAAGGTGCGGTGCATGCAGTTGATTGGTTATTGATTGCATGTGTGGGGCCCAATCAAACATGTATTGAGGTTTATGGGTTTAATCCAAAGTTGGGATTATATGCGATGATATATATAAGTGACAGTTAACCTTTTATTAAATTCAGTATATATGTATGAGCGAATGTGCATATATGGCAACATTTGAATGCTGTGTGAATATTCATATGACGTCGTTGAATTATACACAAGAGCATAATAATCAAGGTATGGTCTGGCATAACGTTGGGTTGTGGCTCTACTGCTAACTATAGTGAGGAATATATGCATTGATATAGAGCGCATAACATAAGGGACTCGGGATTAATATCTCAAATCTCAGAGATTTGAGATATTAACACTCTTAGATTTAAATTTAATTGAAACTTCCATCGTAGAACAAAGCAGAGATTGTGAGATTGTCTGGACTTGGGAAATGATTGGGCATGAAACTTGAATGCAATTATGGAAAAGGAAAAGAAGAGGAAAGCATGCAGAAATGAAAGTTCGGTGAATAGGAATATGTACAGGAATGAGTTGGACAGGTGAATAAGCACAGAAAACAGGGAATATGCAGATGACAGTGAACAAAGTGTATGCAGAACAGGTTCTTAACAACAGTAGAAAAAGACAAATCCAGTAAAGCCAAAATCCAAAAAAGGAGCTGAGTGAAATTGAAATGTGTAATTAAAATGTGAATGAAAATGTTGTAATTATTTTTATTGTGTGTGATGCAAAGGCAAGTATCCTAAGGAAAAGACAAAATCCCACTGTAGCATGGAAATTTGTACAGATTGTAGTAATTTTAAAATTGAGTTGGAAAAAGGAATAGGAAGACAGAAGCCAAAGAGTCATGACTGTTCACTCCAAATTCCTTGTGAAATACAAATAGTCATGTGAGAATTTCTATATATAATATCAATTTGATAAGCTCAGAGAGAGAGAGAAAATATAGAGAATGCAGAATATAGAAGAATAAAGCAGAGAAGATTAAGAGAAGAAGAGCAGAAAGAGAAGCTACAGAACAGAGCTGATATCTGAAGTAAATCAGCAAACATTCAGTTTGATAAATTGAGGGAGTTGGTGCTTCCTTGCAAGTTGTAGCTTGCAGAATTGAGGTTGGAGCCTCCTGTAGGTTGGTGCCTGCAGAAAAAAAGTGGTGAGAGGGAGTTGGAGCTTGCCTTTGCATCACAACAATAATAATATGTGGTTTTCTCCCTTTATGGGTTTCCACTTATATCTGGTGTCTCTGTGCATGATATTTATGTATTGACCTGATATGTACCATCTGCTTAATACCTGCTACTCTCATATTAAGTCTACTACTACATTATACTAACACTTGCTGCTTACATTCTAAGATTACTCACACATTAAATTGGATATGAAATGAAGGTGTAAATAAGTTTAATGAAAAGTTTTAAAAGATCGGGAATGTGTTAAACTGATTCACCCCCCCCCCCCTCTTAGTTTAATTAAAGGTTCAACAATTGGTATCAGAGCCAGGTTCCTTTTGTATCAGTCTAACAACTGAAAGGAGATCCTAGGCCCTCAAGATGGCTAGTCAAGAAGGAAGCTCAACCAATAAAGCACCTTACTTCACTAGTGCTAATTATCCCTTCTGGAAAATCAGAATGAAAGCATATATAATGTCTTTAGGATTAGAAGTTTGGGATGCTGTGGAATTTGCATATGTCACAAAGTCAACTGATTCAGAGAAAGAAGCTAAACAAAGCTTTCTAGCTAATGCAAAAGCAATGAATGCAATCTTAAATGGACTATGTGAAGCTGAGTTTATCAAAATAATGCACAGTAAGACTGCCAAAGATATGTGGGACACTCTAGATAATATCCATGAGGGAAATAAAAAAGTAAAGACTGCCAAACTTCAAGTATATAGAGCCCAATTTGAAAATTTAAAAATGAATGATGATGAAGATATTGGCAGCTTCTTCTTAAAAGTTGCAGAAATTGTTAACAATATGAAAGCTCTTGGAGAAACCATGCCAGAAAGTATAATTGTGCAAAATATTCTAAGATCACTTCCATCCAGATTTAATCCCAAGGTGTCTGCAATAGAAGAAACAACTGATTGGGAGACCTTGACCATGAACCAGCTACTTGGAAATCTAATAGCATATGAAATGAGGCTCCCACAGAAGAAGCCAAGTACGAGGGAGGCAGCTTTTAAAACAAAAAAGAATAAAGAAGAAAAGGAAGACATATGCTCTTGCTCTGATGAAGAAGAGGCTAATTTTTTCAAGAAACTAGATAGAGGTTCAGGTAGATACAAAGGTAAACTAACCTTCAAATGCTTTAACTGTGGAAGAGTTGGACATTATGCTACTAAGTGTCCTCATAAGAAATTAAGGAATCGGGCTCAAGAATCATAGAAAAATACATCAAAGAACTGGCAGAAAGGAAAGAGATTCAGCAGAAAATCCTTCTATGCTCAACAAGACAGCAGTACATCTGAAGACTCAGATGAATCCTCAGGAGAAGAAGGAACCTCTGAATTTTTACTGATGGCCATAGAAGAACTTGAAGGACTCTTGCTAGAAGATGAAGAAGAAGGTGAAGTTGACCTTGAGGGGGAGCTAAGAAGTGCCCTAGAGGAGATTGATAGACTCAAACTAAAATGCAGAAAACAAAAAGAGATTCTCCTCAAATATGTGAAAGAAGAACAAAATTCAGAAGTCGTCATGCAGCTGAAGGTAAAGCTTGAAGAAGCCAAGAAGATAGAAGAAATGTTACTTCATCAAATCAAGGATAAAGCTCGAGAACAAGAGAAGATGGAAGAAGAAGTTGTATGTCTAAGGAAGAAATTAGAAAATGATCAAAAGAAAGTGTATATAAACTCTTCTCAAACAAAAAGCTCAGGTAAGTTGGATGAGATTTTGGATGCTCAAATATCTCCCTTGATAAAAACTGGAATAGGCTATGAAGGAGAATCAAGTAAAAGCAAAGAAAAGGAAAACATAAAATTTATTTTTGTAAAAGCAGAGAAGGATGAAGCACCTCAAATAATTCCTACAAAAGAAGAAGCCTGTAAGGAGGGAGACAGAACCCAGAAGAATCCTCGAATAACGAAGAATGAAAGAAATACTCAGTCAACAGAAAAAGGTTCATATACTCCTGAGTTTGTCAAATTTGCAAGCCATCAAAGGAGATTCTTCCCTCCTATGAAGAATGCCACCTCCTATGTGTGCCACAAGCTGGGACACATTGTTGCATATTTTCATGCAAGGAGGAGTAATTCAAACCAGCTAAAGATGCAAACAGTAAAGAGACTGTCTCAAATAAACAACTAGAGAAGACAACCTCACATCAGGTATGCAAGTTGCTTCTATGGTTACTGTTTTTATTGTAAATAATTTGGCCATAAAATCATTGAGTGTAGAAAGTATGGACAAAGATTGATTTTCAACACTTCAAGGAGATTTATGAATCAAAGAAATTTTTTTCATACTCACAATTCTGCAAAAACTATGATCAAATTCTTTATGTGCAATCAAGCTGGACATATGCCTTCCAAATGTCCTCTAAAAGGATGCAATTCATCACCTCACAAAAGATATCAAACAGAAGGATGCCTCCAGTGGAAAAAGAAGGAGAATAAGTGTGAACTAGCTCTAACTACTCAAGATCTAAAAAGCCAATGGTATTTGGACAGTGGCTGCTCTAAACACATGACTAGAGACAGAAGCAAGTTTATAACTCTTGATGAAAAGAAATCTGGCAATGTTTCTTTTGGCAATGATAAATCAGGAAATATCAAGGGAAAAGGCTCAGTCAGCAGAGACAATGGTAGAGGAAAGGCCCAAGATGTACTATTTGTGGATGGACTGAAAGAAAATTTACTGAGTGTCAGTCAGATGTGTGACAAAGGCTGTGAGGTTATTTTTAGAGCACAAGATTGTGTAGTCAGGGCAATCACAACAGGAAAGACTCTGCTCAAAGTTGTTCGAACAGAGAGTAATGTGTACATAGTGAAAGAGGAAGATGAATCCTACCATCTTAGCAAACTTGAGGAGTCATGGTTATGGCATAGGAGATTGGGACATCTCAGTTTCGACCATATCATCAGATTGAGCAAGAAGAAAGCTGTTAGAGATATGCCAAAAATAAAAATACCTTCAAATACCATATGCACATCTTGTCAATTGGGGAAACAGACTCGCACATCCTTTAAATCTAAAGATGAGCTATCAACAAGAAGACCACTTCTGTTGGCAATATGATGCAGAGTGTTGTCCTTGATGGCAACCCACTTGATAGAGTGTTGTCCTTGAATGGCAACCCACTTGATGAAGATGATGGCAACTTACTTGATGAAGTTGTGCTTGATAGAATATGTCTTGATGAACTAAATATGATGTATCTACAGTGAGTACAGAAGGTAATGAAGAAAGGAATTCAGTATGTATTAGATCTATGATGAAAAGAGTATGTCTCAAGGCATACGTGGATTTGTCTAGGAGAAGTCGTGTATGCACGCGGGAAATAACGTGCCAAGTCGCGTATGGGCAAAAGCGCTCATAAAGTACAAAACCAGGGGTAACCACCATGGTATTGACCCATTGTATTGAGTAATGATTCGTCTATGTGACCCCGTCCAGGAATACCATCGGAAGTAATGTAGTTTTGGCTCATGGTATTGAAAAAGGGTAAACCTATATAAGGAGAAGAAATTCATTATGCAAATGGTGAGTGTGGGTACAAGATGTCTGAGCTTGAATGAATACTTCTCTCTGAAGTATATCTGAATGGAAAGGGTTACAGTTGAATGATAGATCTGAATGCATGATGCACCAATGAAGAAAATGATGAAGAAGGGAATCTAGATCTGAAATGTATTTGTATCTTCTAGATCTGATTGTGAAATGTTTAGATCTGAGATGAGGCGAACATCTGTCTGAAGTAAAGGGTTAAATCTGAACTAAATATCTGATCTGAAGAAGTATGCTGCTCTATAATGACTGAAGATGTATACGCTAGTTCGGAACAGCGGAAGCGCGTATATACGCGGGTTTGGTAAAGCGAGAGTGCGTATCTGTCCTAAAGTATGAACAGATGTATACGCAGGTTTATGTGAACGGAAGCGCGTATATACGTGGTATCAGTGAAAGGAAAGCGCGTATGCAAAACTAGGGTTTACTGAAGTTTGTGGTATGAGATGTCTGATCTGTTCTGTTGGTTCACTACTATCTGTCAATGTATCAGTTTGATGTTTGATTGAGCTTAAATGTGTGGAGTGGGTCCAGTCTGAAAATATGATGAAACGTGGCCTGCAATTTGTGCTCTAATAGTTGTTGATCCAAAGGTGAAAATTGATGAAACGTGGTCCATAGTGGTATTTTCGAGGGCTGTAGCCTTCCCGCCGTGGGCTCCTTCCCCCTGTGTGAGGGCGGGTAAACGAGATCGTGGGGTTGTAGCTCCCTTCCAGAGAGGTCGGTAAACTAGCCGGGGTCTGGAGCCTCCTTCCAGGAGAGGCTGGTAAACGAGCGTAGGTGGGTGCGTGCATGCTGGTAGGAGTCTGCGCCAGCACATATGTTGTAAGATGTTTTCTCTATAATAAAATATTGAAGGCTGAGCAACTGCAGCGGTGGTTTTCTCCTGACTTGGGTTTCCACCTAAAATCCTAGTGTTCATGTGTGATGCTTATATGTGATGGTTTATTCTGTTCTTACTACACATGTTTACTGTTTATATAACATCTAATGAATGAATGATTGAATGATATAAGTGAAGAACTAATGGCATAATTAGATCTCTGTGTATACGCGAGTTTTATGAAGGATAGCCGCGTGTATACGCTAGTTGGATTCAGCAAAGTAGCGTATGGGTTTTAGAGCATGAAAAAGTAAAAAGTTTCAGTTTGCCCTAAATACTGATTCACCCCCCCCTCTCAGTATTTTTCCCAACAACTTCAACTTGTGCACATGGACCTATGTGGACCTGCTAGAACTAAGACACCAAGTGGAGATTCCTACTTCATGCTGATAATAGATGATTTCTCCAGAATGACATGGGTTTCTTTTCTCAAGAACAAATCAGAAGCACTGGAAAAATTTAAGATATTCAAAGCATTAGCCGAAAATCAAACTGGATGCAAACTTAAATGTATCATATCAGACAGAGGAGGTGAATTCATAGATTATGACTTTGTAGACCTATGTAATGAAAATGGGATAAAGCAACAATTTACTATTGCAGGGACACCTCAGCAGAATGGAGTAGCAGAGAGACAAAACAGGTCTGTATAACAAATGGCCAGAGCTATGATGCAAGAGAGTAACTTTACTCAAACCTTTTGGGTAGAAGCTGTACACATAGCAGTACATATTCTAAACAAAGCTCATTTAATACCTAACAGTGATAAGACACCTTATGAGCTATGGCATGGTAAACCTGCATCAATCAAGCACTTTAGAGTCTTTGGCAGCAAGTGCTACATAAAGAATAATGATGAAAATCTGGGGAAGTTTGATGCAAGATCAGATGAAGGAATACTCTTAGGATATGCATCCAAGAGTAAAGGATACATATGCTACAACAAGAATCTTCGAAAAATTGTAGAAATTATTTATGTAAGATTTGATGAAGAACTTCCAAACAAGACAAGAGATATAGATTGCAGCAGCCATCCTGAAAATCATGAAGAAGAGGACCAAGATGATGGAGAAACAAGAAAAACATCAGAAAATGTTGAACTGAACTCAAAAACCCCCTCAAGATACACTCAAAAGAACCATCCAAAAGATCAAATCATAGGAGACAAGAGTGTAGGAGTGCAAACAAGAAGGCAGCTAACTGAACAGACATAAGAAGTATACATAGCAATGTTATCACAAATAGAGCCAAAGAAGTTTGAAGAAGCCAACAAGGACAAGTATTTGGGTAAAAGCAATGAATGAAGAATTGGATCAAATTGAGAAGAACAATACCTGGGAACTAGTTCCTAGACCAATTGAGAAGAATATCATTGGTTCAAAATGGGTATTCAAAAACAAAATGAATGAGCAAGGACAAGTAATCAGGAATAAAGCCAGGCTGGTCTGCAAAGGATACTCACAAATTGAAGGACTTGATTATGAAGAAACATTTGCCCCTGTAGCCAGAATGGAAGATCTCAGAATGTTCCTAGCATTTGCATGCTACCAAGACTTCAAGGTATATCAAATGGATGTAAAGTCTGTTTTTCTTAATGGAGATCTAGAAGAAGAAGTGTACATGGAACAACCAGAAGGCTTCTCATTGATAGACAAAGAAGACTATGTATGCAGACTGAAGAAGGCCCTATATGGACTGAAACAGGCTCCTCGTGCTTGGTACTCAAGACTGGATAAATATTTGCAAAAAAAGGGTTTTAAGAGAGGTGGAGTAGACAACAATCTATACATAAAAGCCCATGAAAATGAACTCCTGATTGTTGTAGTGTATGTTGATGACATTATGTTTGGAAGCAACAAAGATGAACTAGCAAAAGGGTTTGTTGATGAGATGAAAACAGAGTTTGAAATGTCTATGATTGGAGAACTCAGTTTCTACTTGGGACTGCAAATTCAGCAAAAGAACACAGGCACATTCATTTCTCAAGAAAAATACTTAAAAGAAATGCTGAAAAAATTCAAAATGGAGGACTGCAAACCAATGACAACCCCCATGATCACGAGATGCAAGTTGTGTGCTGATGATAGGTCTGCAGATGTAGATCAAAAACTCTACAGATCCATGATAGGAAGCCTGCTGTACTTGACAGCTTCAAGACCAGACATCATGCTAGCAGTAGGACTAGTGGCAAGATATCAAGCAACACCTAAACAAAACCATCTTCTGGCAGTAAAAAGAATACTCATATATCTACAAGGAACAACACAATATGGGCTTTGGTATCCTAAAGGCAAAAGCTTCACCTTAACAGCGTACACAGATGCAGATTGGGCCAGCTGTGTGGATGACAGGAAGAGTACAAGTGGAGGTGCATTCTATCTAGGAGAAAGTCTGGTGGCATGGCTAAGCAAGAAACAAACATCCATCTCTTTGTCTACAGCTGAAGCAGAATATATAGCAGCAGCAGCATGTTGTACACAAGTCATGTGGATGAAGCAAACTCTTCAAGACATGAAGGTAAGCATTGATGAACCTATCTCAATCAAATGTGATAATACAAGTGCTATACGTATATCTATTAATCATGTACTTCACTCAAAAACTAAACATATTCCAATCAAGTATCATTTCCTCCGAGAACAAGTGGCTCAGAAGATAGTAAAGTTGGAATATGTACCAACAAAAGAACAGACAACAGATATATTTACCAAACCTCTTGCTAGAGAACCATTTCAATATTTGAGAGATAAACTAGGGGTAGTATCTACAAATGCTACTCTCTGATATAAAGAGAAAACACAATTTCAGGGGAGAAAAAAAATGAAAATATCATTTCAGGAGGAGAACAAAATCGAAAATACCATTCCAGGAGGAGAACAGTCAGCAAGGAAAGCATGAATCAGGTCCTCAAGATCAAAAGATTAAGGCAAAAGAACACCAAGTTATTATCCTAGAGCTATCTACATTATTAAAGCATCAAAAGGTCAATTACAGAGCAAAAGGATCAGTATTGTGCTCTGAAACATTATATTAAGAATCTGAAATATAAAAGACGAGTAGTGATTATCATTTGAAGCCTCTCAGCATTTTAGTTGTTGAATCCAATCATACATCTCTGACTAGATAAAGCTGATACAATGTATTCTATGAAGTATCATTATTCTCACTTTTAGCTCTATACAAGTGAAAGAACTGTATCAATTTATAGTATATATTCAAATTCGATAATCCTCAAAGTGTTCTCTCAACAAGTCTTATACATCACTATGGAGCATCATGGTATAAAGTCAGCAGAAGAGGGCCTAAACATAACTCAGAGAGAGGAAATGCAAAAATCAACCCTTTTCCATTGATTTCAAAGGGGGAGGAAGAGCAAACAACAGGAGAAAGAGCAGGAAAATAGAGAAAATGTATTGCCATCAATTCCAAAAGGGGAGACTGTTGGAAATGTTGTCATTGATGGCAAAGGAGGTAGCAGATGCAGAGACAGGAACAGTTACAAGGATACAAAGATAGATAATGGAGGCAGCAAAGAGGAATTGAATATAAAGGAGAAAGGCAGAGGCAGAGGAAGCAAATACGGAGACAGAGCCGGTATCACAGCAGTAGAGGCAGAGGCAAAGTGACAGAAGCGGAAGAGGTAGAGCCACAACTGTTATTCAAAGAATATGTATATATATATATATATATATATATTCCGAGAATCTTTTATACAGCCAGGCGTTACACATAACATTCTGGGCTTTCCATTCAAATATGCAGTGGAATGCAATGAGATTGGATATGCTTTGAGTCAGTTGGCATTCACTGTTTGAATTATGTTTGAAATTATCCCCATTTTTTAACAGAGCACTTGTATTCGATTGACATGGAGGTTGTATATATGGTAGAACTGTGCGTTATATATATGGCAGGTCCGTGTTGAAATTCCAAATACCAATACCACTTATAATGGAGCGGAACCATAGTCGTAAATTCATTCGAATAAAACCTGTGCATTTAACCCCACTCATAGAAGAACCCTGCGGGAAACCGTGGTCACTTAACTCTGTTTTATGATAATAGAATTACCGCTTTATAGAAAGAAATACATTTGTTTGTTCGTGTTAATTGAATTCCTCAACCAGAGATTAAACCCGGAGTTAATAAACGAGAATATACACAGGAGAGCGCAAACCAGATGTAAAACCGCGGTCAATCACTGTAGCAAAACCGCGAGCGGGTTTACAAGGTGGGTTGCCCCTCTTCGCACCACTTTAGGTGAGTAAGCGGTAATCTTTAGTTGGGCAGCGATTCCACAGGATTGTTGACACGTGGCATAGGCGAGGTTGGAAAACCACCCGTTAAAGTTCGTCCATCGCTCATTATCATTCGCGCATGTTGGTCGAGCGAAATCCATCGGATTGCATGAGGTAAGGGATCGTGGTAATGACCGTCGGATGGGTGCGTGAATTAACAAAGGTGCAGTGCATGCGGTTGATTGGTTATTGATTGCATGTGTGGGGCCCAATCAAACATGTATTAAGGTTTATGGGTTTAATCCAAAGTTGGGATTATATGCGATGATATATATAAGCGACGGTTAACCTTTTATTAAAGTCAGTATATATGTATGAGCGAATGTGCATATATGGCAACATTCGAATGTTGTATGAATATTCATATGATGTCGTTGAGTTATACACAAGCGCATAATAATCAAGGTATGGTCTAGCATAACGTTGGGTTGCAGCTCTACTGCTAACTATAGTGAGAAATATATGCATTGATATAAAGTGCATAACATAAGGGACTCGGGATTAATATCTCAAATCTCAGAGATTTGAGATATTAACACTCTCAGATTTAAATTTAATTGAAACTGCCAGCGTAGAACAAAGCAGAGATTGTGAGATTGTCCAGACTTGGGAAATGATTGGGCATGAAACTTGAATGCAATTATGGAAAAGGAAAAGAAGAGGAAAGCATTCAGAACGAAAGTTCGGTGAACAGGAATATGTACAGGAATGAGTTGGACAGGTGAATAAGCACAGAAAACAGGGAATATGCAGATGACAATGAACAAAGTGTATGCAGAACAGGTTCTTAACAGCAGCAGAAAAAGACAAATCCAGTAAAGCCAAAATCCAGAAAAGGAGCTGAGTGAAATTGAAATGTGTAATTAAAATGTGAATGCAAATGTTGTAATTATTTTTATTGTGTGTGATGCAAAGGCAAGTATCCTAAGGAAAAGACAAAATCCCACTGTAGCATGGAAATTTGTACATATTGTAGTAATTTTAAAATTGAGTCGGAAAAAGGAATAGGAAGACAGAAGCCAAAGAGTCATGACTGTTCACTCCAAATTCCTTGTGAAATACAAATAGTCATGTGAGAATTTCTATATATAATATCAATTTGATAAGCTCAGAGAGAGAGAGAAAATATAGAGAATGCAGAATATAGAAGAATAAAGCAGAGAAGATTAAGAGAAGAAGAGCAGAAAGAGAAGCTACAGAACAGAGCTGATATCTGAAGTAAATCAGCAAACATTCAGTTTGATAAATTGAGGGAGTTGGTGCTTCCGAGGGTCTTGTAGCTTGCGAATTGAGGCTTGATTTTCCTAGGTTGGTGCTCGCGTAAAAAACAAGGGTGGAGGGAGTAGGAGCTTGCCTTTGCATCACAACAATAATAAGATGTGGTTTTCTTCCGTTATGGGTTTCCACTTATATCTGGTGTCTCTGTGCATGATATTTATGTATTGAATCTGATATGTATCATCTGCTTAATACCTACAACTCTCATATTAAGTCTACTGCTATATTAAACTAATACTAGCTGCTTGCATTCTAAGATTACTTACACATTAAATTGGATATGAAATGAAGGTGTAAATAGCTTAATGAAAAGTTTTAAAAGATCAGGAATGCATTAAACTGATTCACCCCCCCCCCCCCTCTCAGTTTAATTAAAGGTTCAACAGATTCTACATGCACTTATTATTCAAACCACACTTATCGAATAGGTTAGGATTAACATAACTATAATTAGATCCAGGGTCAATCAAAATAGAAACAAATTGATCAAAAAGCTTACCATCCATCTCAATAATAGACACGCGGTGATCTTCTTGCTTGTTATCTAGTGCTACGCAGATCTTGCGAATACTCTTTCCAGCATCTCCCATTGTCTATCCCTCCTGAGCACTGTATATCTACGGTCTACCATGCTAATGTTGTGGAAAATATACCCTATTATTATCCATGCCATAATTCCAACATTTTATAGGATTCCAACCTTCATCCTTATTCTAATCCTCAGATCGAAATTTTGGTCCTCAATGAGATGTAATGGACTTCTTAAGTGTTGCAACATTCTCTTTCTTATACCTATATCCTGAGGTATTTCTCACTTATTGTCCCATTTTCATTTATTATTACCATTACCCTTCTATTGTAGCTACTACAACACCACCCAAAATTTTTGGTATATTCAAAATTTTGGGTCCCCCTCTATTTTCTCATCCCATTAAGGCTCTGACCCAGCCTTCAGTCAGTTAATATCCCCATGAAAATTTCCTTCCAAAACCCATCACTGCACCCATTCATAGGATGCGCACCACATCCACTTGTCTTTTTGTTTCATAATTTTGCTAGGGTTTGGGGTTTTTGGCTGGTGTATATAGTGTTGAGATTTCTTCTGGGGATTTGAATCTAGGTTGACCGTGGTAGTAATCACCGATCCATATGGGGGGTGGGGGGGGGCATTGAGTTCGAATGTGTAAGGATTTAATTTGGCTTGCCTTGTGCTGATCATGCTAGGGTTTGAGAGAAACCCTAGCTTGTCCAAAGAGTAGTCCTCTTTCCTATGTTAACCTAATTCACACTCCCCTGCAGTTGCATTCCCATTGGCATCACGCGACATCACAGTGAGAGTCAATGCCTAGCCTATTCCCCTAATTTCTTGGCATAACCTACCCCTCAACATGTTCATTAGGGTTTGCGTGAACTGTATGCCCCCTTGTGTCCTTGTAGCCTGAGATGTGTGTGATTAATAATCTAGCCTTACTTTGCATTTAATCCCCACCCTCCAAACACATGGTCCCTTTTATTTCAAGGAGCCTTCTCTATGAATGCATCTTCACCTTGTGGCATCATGAAGCATTGAAATCAATAGATACATGAAAAATTATGAGTTTTAAGCCGATCCCTAGACTTAAGTATGCTCAAACAATCAATTTAATTTGTAACATCTTAGTTTTTATAATTCAATACTAATGCTCCTTAAGTGATTTATTTTGTTCAGTTATTTTTTTGTTCTCATCACTACTAACAGCTAACTTGTTCTTAACCCACCACTTTGAAGAAATTGATCGAAGATTCCATCAATGTAAATTGAATGATGTAATAGTTTCATTAAGGATCCATTGACACGACACCATTAACATACTCTACAAGATGAGGTTCTAAATTTCCATGTGAACTACACAAAATCTTCAAAGGAGTTTTGAATATGACACGGTGATACCCTCTCCAACATGCGACAATTCTTTGACATATGGCGTAGTTGGTGTTCAATATGGATAGATGATTAATTCTTTTGAGTATAGATCACTTTAGCGCACTCGAAAACCTTATAATTTGCATGGTTAACCACCATAAAGGTTGACACACTTCAAAGAAATGCATAAGGACGTAAATGATGAAGGAGATGAAAGACATATCTCTATTTTCGATTGACATCAGAGGTGCATGTCAGAGAGGATATTTCAAGCACAACCAAGGTATTAATAGGACGAGTGGGAAATGCACCTTTAACACAGATAAAGGGGCCATGCACGATAGCTATTTCATTCCTTTTCAATACTAACCATAGAAGAGGGCCTTCAAATTATCAATATTAATGAGGGTGCATTGCGAAACTAGGGTTTTGGTCTCATGCATTGAGATGAATAGCCCATGTTCCACTATTGGGTTTTGACGATTTGCAATATATGTATTTGAAGTTTCAGCAAAATTAATAACATATTTTCTTTTCCAGCACCAATTCACATGCTTTCTTATGGTGGTAGTACTACTTTTCTAATATTTCACTATATTTTTATATGTGATTTCATACAAACATCTGATTATGGACTGATTCATAGTGGTTTCATGTACGTTTTTCTTTTGAATCAACGTTTACTTGTTTCTTGCCATTTCAGTGATCTATTGTGAACTACTTTGCAGTTAAATTTTAGAATGTTCTCTTTCATGTACGTCTTACTGGGTTTTGGCTCACCGATCCCTCTCATGGCGTACCCCTTTTTATTTGTTGCTTAGAATTGCTTATATCTCTGTCTGTGGTTCGTCAATCTTGGGCTATTTTTGCTTCACTGATTGGTCATTTCACCCTTGTCTCCAATTTGTCACCTTCTCATCTAACAACCAAGAGTAGAAACACTTATGGTGGTAGACGATCCCACATACTGGATGGGGATCCTATCCCAAAAGGTGTGAGGTCTAATTGGGACCTTTCACCGGGGAGACCCCCTTGTTGTTGGCAGTACAATTTTTCCTGTAGACATTTTTGGCACTAGAAGGGGGGCCAGATGACAAGCTGAGCCCTTAGAGCCTGTATTTAGTCTCATATTTGTAAAGGGCTCTTCCCCAAATCATCCTCCAGAGATGTTTATTAGATTTATCTGTTTATCAATGCTCAATCCCTGATGAACCTCTATATCACTTGTCTCAGTTAAAGTTCAATGGAGAGAATGGTATTTCCATAACTGAGCACCTTTCTAATTTTCTTGAGTTTTGTGGATATTAAAAATTTGACAATGAAGAACTTTCTTGTGTTCTCTTATCCCTCACTCTTGAAGGTTACGTTAAGCAATGCTGCTGCACGTTGCCAACACCTTCTATCCATTCATTCGAGAAACTCGCCAATGAATTTCAAAAATATTTTCACAGGTAAAATTTTAAAAATATATTAATAAGGATAAATGAGACCAGAATGAAACCCCAAGAATCTCTAGAGGAGTTTTTTATTAGTTTTGCTCATACATTTTTTGAGTTCCTCGAAAGAGATGTCGATTGGGAATTTTTAATTGAACATTTCGATAGGTAGTTTTCATTTCTCTACAACACCTTCAGTCTATAACAAATCCTGATCCTTATGTCTGTTATGATAATACTCAAGTTATTAGTTCTCTAGATTTTGTCCCTAATATTTTCTTGTCCATCTCTCTGAGTCCAGAACAAATTCAGGCCTCCAAGAAGGAAATTGATATTTGTGACATTTCGCTTCCTCTTGATTTGCTGCATAATGGATTTTTGGTCACAAATATTTTAAGTGATGATAGATGCTTATAGGAAAATGAAACATGTTGTATCACCTTTGAGTCTTTCATACACCCTATCAAATCAGAACTTAAAAACCATATTGACTCAACATCTCTCCCTTTTGATGAAACCAATCTCGAGTCCACTAAAGATGTGCCTGGGTCCAGTTCTAAATCGCATTCACCTACTGAAAATGAATTGCGCCTTGTCTTGAATAAATTTGATTACCTTGTAACATCCTTGGACCATGATGTGAATTCTAGTTCATTGGCCTCTCTGGATGACATTGATGGCCAAGATGAAAGTAATTGTACAATTGGTACCCCCGCATCCGAATCATTTCAACCATTATCCCCTGATTCAATTCTTGAGGCTTCCACACTAGTAATTTCTTCAAATAATTTAGAACTATCTCGTGCTGGTGTTGATGGTAGTGATGAACACGAGGGTGGTGTTTCAAAATAAAATTACAAAATTGATGAATCTCTTATTTTTTATCTCTTTCATACACAATCTTTAAACGTCCAAGAAAGTGACCGTATGTGTCGGAAATATCAAGATGTTTCTCTTACTGATTCATCCCCATTTTTAACCCTAGAGGAGCCCAATATACCAGATACCCAACCTGATCAAATTGGTGTCTCTAATGATTTTTATTCATCTGAAAACATATTGAATCACACCTTTGGTGACTGTCATTCATATCTCTCTATTGACCCTATGAAGCCACTAAAATTTGATGATTAAATTTTTAATGATTCATGGACCCGTCAAGAAGTTGAGGCAATTCAACTTCTACTGATGGTTATGTCAGGTTCTCATGATCCCGATGAGGCCCCTAAAACAAGTCAAACTAGGGTTTTTTGAATTAGGTTTTCTAAAATTACAATCCCCACGCCCCAAAATCCTTTCAGCATTATTGTGTCGGATGCCGGATTATCTTGGCAATCCTCTGACTCGAGGGATGTCTCTTTGAGCACATATTTTTGTACCCTAACAACTGATATGCGTCAACCTCTATACCCTATTTTTTTTACTAGAGGAAGGACACTGACCATCGTCTCAAATATTTTTGATTATTTCCCATCCCGTATAGATTGTAGTGAGGTACAAAAAAAAGATGTGTTAGCATCCAATCACTCCACATCTCGGTTGCCTGAGAATCTTATGGTAAATTCATCTCACGCTTGGGAATCTAAAGAATCTGATCTATTTTACTGTCGATCTATCAGCTTGAAAATATCTGACTGAATTAATAATATGGTCATTGACATTTTTCGAGTCACCACAAATAATGACTACATGTGTTCGCCAGTCGATCTCACGACACCATAGAAGTTTGATAGCTCCCCATTTGAAGGTTCAGATTTTTTCCAGGATGGTGAGGTGCTTCAGCTCCCGCTGACTGTTACATCAGGTCCTCATGTCCTCGACAAAACCCATGGACAACTTCAAACTAAGGATTTCAAAATTAGGGTTTCTGCATTTGAATTTTCATGCATCTCAACTTCACCTGGTAGATGCATATTTTCTCCATGCCATCAAATTGATCACCCTCAACATCATGATGAGATTTTTGGCCAGCTTGACGAATCCGATCTAGAAAATGTATCTGTAAGTAGGCAGTGGACTTCCTCACTTCCATTGAATCTAGGGTTGTGAATGAATGGATTTGTGTCATGGCTAGATGATTATAGGCTTCAAGTACATATGCCTACTTATCAGAATGAGATTGCAGGTCATCTTGAACAATCTATTCTGGAATGTTCTCCAGTCAGTAGCCATGACCTTCTTGGTGTTGCACATGCTTTACAGGTAAATTTTGTTGTTGGTGCGCAATTTTTTACACCGGTTCTGATTGCGAACATTTTTGTTCTTGCAAGTCAAGAACTAATGCGATGGCTACACTGGAAATATGATTTCACATAACTCGACCACCTCTTCGGTTAAATTAGGGTTTTAATTTTAGGCTAGCTAGTTTTTTTTAATAAATTTTATTGGTTCAAGTTGTTAATTAGGGTTTACTCACTAGGGTTTTATTTACGGTTTAAAAATATTTTTTCTCTCTTTTCTTACGGTAAGTAGCTTTATACATTATAATTTTCCATTAGTTTTCACTCATGCTCTTTCATTTTTCTCATTGCTGCATGATATTCAGGCAATCACTACATATGCTTTGCCTTTTTTTCTCACCTTCAAATAGTTGATTTCTATCGCACATGGCATTAAATTGCATCATAAGCCTCGTATGTTTCATCATGTTGTACACTTTCCTTCTCGTATCATATGCACTGGTTGTCGACCTAGCTTGGAAATTTTTTGTATATTGCATGCCACTACATGAGCCTTCATCGAACCCAGAGCCTTCAAACCCTCAGTGCCCTGACTAGCATTCTTACTCCTCCTTGCACATGTTTGAAGCCAGATGGATTGCTTTCGCCCCTTTGCATGCATCGAAACCCTAAAGGTCTTCCTTGCTTTCCTTGCTATAATGCTAAAAACCAGACCCTAATTATTGTGTGAGGTTGTGGTGGTTGCCCTAGGAGATAGCTTCTCTAAGAAACGGTCATCACAGTTAGACCTTGGGCATCATTCCCATGATTTTAATTAATTAGCTAGGGAAATATGACCAGGTCGCTTTTGGGGAACTCTAATCAGCTTAAATGACCTGTACCCATAACCTGAACCTTGTGCTGAGCATAGTCTTGAATATCTAAATGACTTGTTATATGTTTCACCTATTAGTTGGAGATGGGATGTGAAGGCTTGGCATGAAGGAAAACCCAAATCAGAATATATTTCAGTTTCTATCAAACAAGAAACAACCTCTCTTGCAAAGTAAAATAAGACAGTATCCCTCATCCGCCCCAGGTGAATAATTTCTGCAAAGAATAAGTTCCATGAGAACATAAAAATAAGTGTTGTAAGAACATAAAACACATAAGGGTAAGGGATTGAGAAAGTTTTAATACGCAGAGAGGTAATGCAACGACTCTGTCAAGGTACTGACTAGCCTTGCCGACAGCGGAGCAAATTTTTTTATTTATTTAACTAACTCCGTCGGGGTAGTGTTCAGGCCTGCTGGCAGTGGAGCAACACCAAAAAATTATTTAAAGAAAAAATATGAATATAATAAGCCATTTTCCTAGTCCTTTACATCATCATCAATTATTGTCATGCATGAGTTTCTACTTGGGTGTTTATTGATTAGCAAGAACTATCTGAGTCACAAAGGAAAGGCATATCTATAAAGGTCAAAGAAACATAAGAGGTACCCACAGTGCCTATTTGATATACCCTTGCATCACCATCTAGACTCGAGCACGCATAGGGAAGTTGATAGAGATGATGGATTCTACCAGTGGTTCGCCAATTATTGTAGTTGCTACAACACCACCCAAAATTTTAGATATATTGAAAATTTTGAGTTCCCCTCTGCTCACTCAGCCCGTTAAGGCTCTGAGCCAGCCTTCAATCGGTTAATCTCCCCGTGACCTTTTCCTACCAAAATCCGTCACTGCGCCCATTTATACGAAGCACGCCACATCCACTTGTCTTTTTGTCTCGTAATTTCACTAGGGTTTGGGGATTTTGGCTACTGCATAGAGCGTTGAGATTTCTTCCAGGGATTCGAAGGTAGGTTGACTATGGTAGTCATCACCAATCTATGTGGGGGTGCTGCTGAGCTCGGATGTGTAAGGATTCAATTTGGCTTGCCTTGTGCTGATCATGCTAGGGTTTGAGAGAAACCCTAGCTTGTCCAAAGAGTAGTCATATTTCATGTGTTAACGTAATTCACACTCCCCTGTGGTTGCATTCCCGTCAACATCATGCAACATCACAATGAGAGTCAATGCCTAGCCTATTCCCCTAATTTATTCACAGATCCTACCCCTTGACATGTGCATTAGGGTTTGCATAAACTGTATGCCCCTTTGCATCCTTGTAGCCCGATATGCATGTGATTTGTAATCCAGCCTTGCTTTGAATTTAATCCCCACCCTCCGAACGCATGGTCATGTTTATTTCAATGAGCCTTCTCTGTGCATGCATCGTCACCTTGTGGCATCATGAAGTATTGAAATCAACAGATACATGAAAACTCATGAGTTTTAAGCTGGTATCAAAACGTAAGTATGCTAAAACAATTAATTTAATTTGTAAAATCTTAGTTTGGATAATTCAATATTTATTCTCCTCAAGTGAATTATTTTGTTCAATCATTTGTTTTTTCTCATCACTACCGAGAGCGAACTTGTTCTTAACCCACCACTTTCAGGAAATTGGTTGAAGATGCCATCAGTATACATTGAACGATACAATTGTTTCATTAAGGATACATTAACACGAAAACATTAAGATACTCTACATGATGAGATTCTAATTGTACATATGAACTACACAAACTCTTCAAGGGAGTTTTTAATATGACACCATGATACCCTCTTGAACACGTGGCGATTCTTCGACATGTGGCGTAGTTGGTGTTCAATATGGTTAGAGGATTAATTATTTTGACTATAGACCACATTAGCGCACTCAAAAGCCTTAGAATTTGCATGGATAACCACCATAAAGGCCAACGCACTTCAAAGAAATGCATAAGGACGTAAATGATGAAGGATATGAAAGACATATCTCTGTTTTCGATTGACACAAGAGGTGCATGTCAGAGACGATTTTTCAAGCGCAACCAAGGTATTAAGAGGTCAAGTGGGAAGTACACCTTTAACACAGATAAAGGGGCCATGCACGATAGCTATTTCATTCCTTTTCAATACAAACCATGGAAGAGGGCCTTGAAATGATCAATATTAATGAGGACACATTGCGAAAATGTATTGGGTACTGCGTAGTAGCGTTGAAATATAACATGAGGATTTAATGTTACATGTTATGCTCATTCGTCGAGTGGTGTTTGAACACAACAGCATAGGCACACTAAGAAAAGTGCATATACACATTCATTCAGCAGAATACGAGGAGAAAAAGTGTCTAATTTTTTTCAACGTCATAGGATTATGGGATATGCATGCTAACACACAGCATTTGGGTGATTATGTGCTTGTGGAGAAGGTCTAATACTCTGTGCCACACCACCATTGGGCTGACCATTACATTTTAAAATCACATTTTTGTCGACTGATGCTACTGTGTAGCAGTAGAATACACTCTACCGCATCCTGGTAATCGGTAACCAGCCTAAGAATGATGGGTATGGAGGGACCCGAGAGACTCAAGTTCGTGGACTGATACGCCACTGCCAAGACGAAAACAGATGTTTTTGCCTTTCTAGATACATTGATGACTCCGTGAAGGTTGTGAGATAGTCGCTCATCCACGAAGCCGGGGAAAGGATGCCCATGAAGGGTCGTCAAGGCAACGTTTATCTCTTAACCTTCTCACTCGATCAGTGGAATCTCATCTATCCCATTTCAAAAATTTTGGATGAGAAAATCACGCCAAGAATAAGATAATGTTTTTTCCAGGATTTAGTAGGGGTCGCCAGTAGGCACTATGTGACCAAGTCATGCAACCGCAGTTATTTTTTAGTGGTGGCTTGTGCGACCTAGCCGGAAACGTGATTGTGTGACCTCCTTTAAAGTTGGATACCTCCACAAATAGAAGGTGTGACCTTTTGGAAGCTATGAGTATGCGACTTCCATAGATCGTTATCCTCACCCATGTCACTAAGTCGCACTCCTAAAACGAAGGGAGAAATGCTGAGTTGTGACCCTCTGACTGCCATAAGTCGCAATCTTTGCCAAGTCGCTGCCTCTCAACACTCCTCTGAGGTCACACCTCGCAGTATTGTCCCAATGCATAATAGAATAGTTTCAGTTTCATCACTATTGGAAAGGAATATTAAGATAGAGAAAACTATAAGTTTCAGTTATGTGATGAACATCGACTGAAATTTCAATTTTTTTCCCCATTACATGATTATGGGATATGCATGCTAACACACAGCATTTGGGTGATTACGTGCTTGTGGATAAGTTTTAATACTCTGTGCCACACCACCATTGGGCCAACCATTACGTTTTAAAATCACACTTTTGTCGACTAATGCTACTATGTAGCAGTAGAATATGCTCTACCGCATCCTGGTAACTGGTAACCAGCCTGAGAATGATGGGTATGGAGGGACCCAGGAGACTCGAGTTCGTGGACTAATACGCCGCTGCTAAGACAAAAACAGATGTTTTTTCCTTTCTAGATACATTGATTACTGCGTGAAGGTTGTGAGATAGTCACTCATCCACGAAGCCGGGGAAAGGATGCCCATGAAGGGTTTTCAAGGCAACGTTGCTTTCTTAACCTTCTCAGTCGATTAGTGGCATCTCATCTATCCCAATTCAACATTTTTGGATGAGAAAATCACACCAAGAATGAGAATGTTTTTTCCATGATTTAGTAGGGGTCACCAGAAGGCACTATGTGACCAAGTCATGCAGTCGCAGTTCTTTTTCAGCAATGGCTAGTGTGACCAAGCCCGAAACGTGACTGTGTGACCTCCTTTAAAGTTGGAGACCTCCACGAATAGAAGGTGTGACCTTTTGGGAGATACGATTATGCGACTACCATAGGTTGCTATCCTCACCCAGGTCGCCAAGTTTCACTCCCCAAATAGAGGGAGAAATGATGATTTGTGACCCTGCGACTGCCACAAGTTGCAATCTTTGCCAAGTCGCTGCCTCTCAACACTCCTCTAAGGTCACACCTCGCAGTCTTGTCCCAATGCATAACAGAATAATTTCAAATTCATTACTATTGGAAAGGAATATTAAGCTAGAGAAAACTATACGTTTCAATTATGTGATGAGTGTTGGCTGACATTTCAAGTTTTCTCCCCATTACATGATTGAACAAGCTCAGTATGATCATGCAGGAGTTTTACATACATTCTTTTGTAGAACAGGACTACATAGGGGTCCAAAGTGATTTTATCTTTCCATAAATGTATTACATTTCTAATGTTGGTTTCTCAATGCACATATATATATATATATATATATATATATATATATATATATATATATATATATATATATATATATATATAATTGAATGTGTTTGTTTGCAGGTAACATGAGGAAGCTTTAGTGTTGACCTAGGTGAAGAAATTTGTTTTCTAGAAAGTTGTTTTCTTCCTCCAGAAGCTGCACAACTGGGATTTAAACCAACAAGAAAACTCACGTCATGTGGATGCTCAATATTTCACTCAAAAAATAAAAATCGTTGTCCCAATCGTCAACTCATGCAAATTCCCTTGGCACTGCAATGACATTGGTAGCATATAGAAGTTGTTGGTTTGCATGGCAAAAGCTAGGGTCTCCTCCGGCAAGAAATACGGTCCCCCACAAAACTTGAATAACCTCGCGACAAGCACAAAAGGCATATCGCATTAATATGGATAACTACAAATGGAGCATAGTGGCAAGAGGACTGGCTGGTTGCAAGACTTAGCAACCACATCATTTCATCATACAAGAAACTAGCGCCCGAGAGTTTCAAGAACCCTTGAAAACACCCCTTCTCTGTTCTAATGTAAATATTTCTCCCTGTAATATTTAAGTTGTATATTTGCATAGTAAAATCTAGTGTTTTATCTAGCAACCAAGGTGGATCCTTACAAAGCTCGAAGAACCTCACTCTAAGCTCAAGGGAACATATATCATCTGTTCATTCACATAGGTCTAATGCGTAGGGAAAGACATCATATTTTTCAAGGTCTAAGCTCTCCAACAGAGAGGTGTGAAGGAATAGCCCTAGGTCTCAACCTCCCAAGTCACAGATGACCCCAGTTGGCAGGTTACAAATGACCGCAAGTCACAAATGATCTCGAGTTGCAATTTGCCCAAGTTGCAAGCTGTTACACAACAATTTGTCACCGTCCCTGCAATTCCCCATCCCACACATTGGAGGACTTATTCCATGACCTATGAGCAGTGACATGATCTGAAAACACTTTCATGGCATTCCCCTAGACATCGAATTTCATTCCCCTGAAGACAACTCCTTGTGAGAAACTCTAAAAATAGCCTTTCCATCCTTGGCACGACTAGCCAGTGTTATACCCGCGCTAATGGGGAAACTACTCCAAAGAGGGCGCGCCAATTGGCGCTCTATCTCAGAGTCGCACTCACGCGCTCTATCTCAGAGTCGCACTCACGCTAGGCTTAATAAAGGGTGTTTTTTTAAAATAAATGGCGGAAGATTGACTCCAACCAACTCTTGAACTGGTCTCTAAATTAGGTTGGGACATTTGGCTCTAGATTTCCATGTAGAGGAAGTAGTTTTCCACCTCTCATGGAAGCTTCCTTGAGGATAGGGCCAATCCCATGATTGTAGGGATCCCAACTCCCCTTCCACCATCTATATAAGCTTGCCATTTCCCTTTGCAAGCTAATCTTCAGGATCCTTCATAGCCTAAAGAATGCTGCAAGAGCTTTGATAGTCCTCATAGTGCCAAATCCATATCAAGGAGATTGACGATCGAAGAGAGAGGCTTGCCCCCATTCCCGACAAGCTTTACTGAGACGTATTCCATTGACGACCCGCCGAAGGAAGGTTCAGCGTCAGAGCCAGGTTGTATTTTCCTTTGTATGAATTAATGATAAGCGACTATTGGTTATGGTTCCACTCATATTGTTCATTATGATCATGAGTTGTGTCTTCTCTGACTGATACATAATTGCATATATATCAGGTTTTACGCTTGTGTTTGTCGTGTTTCTTGTGTGTGCAGGTGTTCAATCGTGGTGAGCGAGAGGATTGTGACTTGCTGAAGCAAGGAAACGGGAGCGCCATCTTCTCTATGAACAACAGCGTTGGACTTGAGGTAGGCCTTCTTCGCAAGTTGGTTTATTGTAATTAGGAAACTACGCCTTAGCGTGATACGATTGTTGCTAGACCCAATCTGGGCTAGTAGGGATTGCGTCTGCCCGCAGAGGGGATTTACCTCCACAACAAATTGGCGACTCCGTTGGGGATTTAGCTTGTTGTTTGCTTTATAAACTATAAACGGAGCTTGAAGTTAGCCAAATAGCCTTTGAAATGCTCTTGCTCTGCATTAGTGAAAGTAGATGAACGTTGCTTCAGTAAATCTCTGGTTTAGTTTATGAACTGAACACTAGGAGTATTGTCTTGTCTTTTGGTCGATTCTTGACTTTGCTTGCTTGATCAGCTCTTTTGGTTGGCTCTTTTCATGAGTTTGGCTTTTGGTTTGAGCTCCAACATCACTGGCCTGCTTCTTGGATTTCTTATTTTTATTTTTTCATAGCAAACTTGACTGGCGCGGTTAATAGCCTGATAGTCGCACCAATTAACGCTAGTTGCCAGTTTACTACCCATGCCAATCCTGTCATGGCGCTAGTTTCAGCCTGACAGTCGCGCCAATGCTGAAAGGTGCTAGGGTTTGCTTGGTTTTGAACTCTCTAAGCTTGATATGTGGTTTTGGTTTCTTTTTTTCGACTGCTTGAGTGTTCTAGAGCCGTGATTGACTAATTGTGACCTTCTTCCTTTGGTTGTTTGCCTATTTCTATCGATTTTACATTTTAGCCCTAGGGCATCTAGGTGCTATTGTGCGTTGAGCCTCCCTTGGGAGTTTGTGGTTTCTGTCTGTTCAGTCAGCTTTGTGATTGCTTCTCTACATTCATTTGGTGGTTGTCTATCACTTTATTGCGTTATTTGAGTGATTGGCTCCTTCTTCATTCGAATTCCGCCTTGTCTCGTTTTTGGGCCTAGATTACATGGTTCATTTGAGTCTTTGGGTGTATTTTGATTTGAGGGAATTTTTGTCAACTTGAGGTCTGATTGTGTGCTTGCATTGAGTGAAATTTGATTGTTTTTCTCTTTTTATATCACTTCTCAAATTGCTTCTATCATTATTTTTCATTTTTTTTAGTGCATTTTTCTCTCAAACATTGAAAATACAAAAAAATATCTTTTGCTTTGGATTAGTTAGTGTGAATTGAATATTTTCGGTGTTATTAGTGATTAGTAACTTTGAAAGAAAATCTTTTAGTTTCCATTAGCTGCATTAGAGACATCACTAGTTGTTGTCTGGTCATTTTTTCATTGCGTGAAAAGCTCTTAACTCTCTCGTAATTAGCTTTCATCGAATGAAATGATATACTGTGGCATGAAGTGTGCATTTAGGAGATTTTGAGACATAACACTCGCTAGGGCTTGAAAACTGAAACATAATTGAAGATAAACGTTAAAATTTATTCAATTTACACTAAGGCAGCATTGAAACATTAACGAAATATTTAGTGGTCTAGGCTAGAGACGTGTTCCGGCGTCTTTAAACCTAGTAGCTGTCATTCGCCTCTTGGCTTTAGACAGTGCTAGTATGGACTTGTGCTCCCCATACCGTCGCGTATATAAAGGGAGACCCCACTAGGTTTCTATCCTTTATCCATAGGAAGCTGATTCTGCCGCCCTATATCCGTGATACACCGGACACAGCATTCGGGGAGATTTCCTGCACGTACGTTAAGTCCTTGGTTGATTTCTCTTTCATTTTGAAACCAAGGTGTATATTGCAGTTCACGGTTATTTGGTACACCCTTTGCCTAGCATTCCTGAGCAATCATTTTGATCTTATTTGACTCCTTAAATTTCAAAAGATCACCAAGCGCTTGTCCTTTCATGCTTGCGTCAAAACTAAAAGAGATAGAGTCATCTTTAATCCGTTTCTCGACTCTTAAAACATGAAACGGTGAAGTTTCCAAGTTTCAATGTCGTAAAATAAATCACCCGCGATCACACGCCCTGTTATATTTTGCTTGTTGGCCGTTTTATTGTGTGCCTTGGTTCTTTTTCAGCCTGCATGTTGTGTTTGATCTTTTCCTTTCGTCATTACTGTCACAGTGGCGAAACCTTCAGTTTCGTCTACTGGTAGTCCATATACCGACGATTCATCAGAGGTCTCGCAATCCTTTGCTGAACCACAACAGCCCATCGTTTCCGAGTTTCCCGATGAGGGACCGGTTCTGTCTGAGCTTCCCTTTGGAGGACCAGTTGAGTTCAATTGGACCTTTTCCGACCCTTGGTCTGGATTTGGAGTAGGGGAACATTTCCCTCCTCTTACATCAGGTTCGCCTTTTTTAGCTGCTGTTATTCCTCCTAGTCCTCGCCGTCTGTTACGAGATCTAGTGGAAAGTTCAAATATGAGTGAATCCAGCCATTCTCCTAGCGAGGAAATCCCCACATCTGGTGAATATTACCAGCTATTCCCAGAAGTAACCCAAAATTTATTCCTAGAAGACAACCTCGAATCATCCGTTATGTCTTCACCCAGTCCCTCACTACCAGCAAGGTATAGATCCTTAGGTCAGATTATCGCCGCCATTGCCTCTATGGGGGTATCAGCTCCTTCTACGAGGCCAATTATTCCTTCACTGGGGATGTCTCCTAGGACACCTATTACGTCATCCCCTCAGGTCACTTCTGTACCCGTCAGGCCCACTGTCTGTGTGGCCGCATCTACACCTGTTGTTACCACCCAGTCCGTAAGGACCACGTCGCTTCCCGAAGATGTCTATATAGCATCTGCGATGTCAGAGAACATTTCTCCTGAGGAGTATTGATTGTCCCTACAACAATCAAACCCCGAGGTCGGACAATCCTCTCAAGATCCCAACCGCTCGTATTTTCACATTACGCACAAGATGGTACGCCCGTGTACATTTTTCCATATCAGTACGATGAGTACGGGAATACTTTATGTTTACCCACTCCTGAGGCTCAACTTCATGCTCAGGGTTTACTGTATAACCAGGCTGGGCAGTCTTATAACCCGCAAGGAAAACCTTTTCAAGGCCAACCTTCGGGCCAGCCTGGCTATCCTTATGACCCGCAAGGTTACCTTGCAGGCCAACAGGGGCCATTATACGATCCGCAAGGACAGTATCACAACCCTTCAGGTCAACCTGTGCAGCATTTTCCTAGAGTCCAACCTGGGCAACCTCAAGGACTCACAGGTCCACCGGGGTACCAACTAGGGCCGGTATATGGTCCTGGGGGGCAAGTCCAACCTTCCCAACCCATGAAACCTCAGTATCCTATTGGTCCAAATGTTGCACATCAGCTGGGATCATCTTATGGTCCTGCTTCAGGTCAAACCGGTTACCAGCCACCACCTGGCTCCATTCCACCACCAGGCCAACCGGCCCATCCGGCACAACCTGGTGCTCCACAACAGCCAGGTCAACCTATGCAACTGGCACAACCAGGTCAACCCGTTCAACCTGGCCAACCTGTCCAACCAGGCCAGCCTACACATCCTGTCAACCCTGCTCAACAACTAATTTAGTCGATGCCACAACCGAATCAACCAGTGCATCCTAATTATCGCCCTCAGCAGGGTCCCACCCATCAGCAGCCTGCTCAACCTCAAGGTGGATACTACCCTCACGGTCAATCTCGACCGACTTATAATCCGCCCCAAGGTTCCCATTATTACACTCAACAACCTGGCTAGACCTATACTCAGCAGCCAAATCCACAAACTACTCAAACGGGGCCGACATATAATCAGGGTCCATACTCTGGTTATCAACCCCCGTACACTGGTTACCAGCAACCGAATCAGGCTGGTTATACACCCTATACCCCCTATGGTCAGAATCCTTCGGGACAGAACCCATGGAGGAAAGGATACACTCAACCAGCGTGGAGTACAGGTACAGGTCCTTATCAAGGGCTTGGCATGTCGTTTAATCTACAATTTCTATTCTTTGCTACCTTGGAGTTACCGGACGTTTCTAAATTAACCAATGATCCGATTCTTGATAATCCTTATTGGCCTCCGGTTCCGACCAAGGTACCCCGCGACTGCCCTAAGTTTAAAGGTAAAGCTGGTGAAGACCCCCAAGATCATGTAATGACCTACCATTTGTGGTGTTCGTCTAATTCTTGGGTCGATGATTCAATTCGTCTACGTCTCTTCCAGCGCACTCTTACCGGTGTTGCTGCTAAGTGGCATATTGAACTACCCCGTGGCATCTTTCAAGATTTCAATATTTTAGCAATGGATTTTCTGACTCACTTTCAGTTACCGGTTTGCTATGAAGCCGGGAAGCATCTCTTGACTTCCTTGAAGCAGGATAAATCCACCCACATATCCAATCATATTCATGAGTGGCGACATCGTTGTAGGCTGACCAAGTTTGATATACCTGATCAACTACTAAATCATTGGTTTACCACGTCCTTCGTTAACAAAATCGCTCAAGATATTGCTATGGGGGCATGTGTGACTGAGGAACAAGCCATTGTACATGACCAATATCTTGATCTGGTATACTCTCAGTCCGGCATGCTTTATGATATTTTGACTGATGCTCCACGCCCGGGAACCTCTAAAGCTCCACCTACCCCAGCAGTGGATGGTGTATTGGTTCCGTGTCTCAAAATTCTTGGAAATCTTTGAATGGGAAGTAGAAGTCCAATTCTTCCAATAATTCTGCTCTTCTCGCCCCTCCAGATTCTGGCAAAACTGCGGAGGTCAACGCCATTCAGACTAATCCTACGGAAAAAGCCTCCAAATGAAAGAATAAGGGCAAAGGAAAATCCAAACCCGACACCCCAAAGTCAGAGTCTTCTAAACCTCGTACTGATGACGATTCCCAACCTAAACCGAAGTACCCCTGCCTTATCTGTGAAGGAGATCACTATACCAAGGATTGTCCCCGACGATCTGAAATTAGTCAACTTCTCAAAGGCACCAAAGGGACTCCAGCAGTTCTCAAAGAACCGTTCCCGTCTCAGCAGACCCAGATGGTTGAGAAACCTTCACCATCTGCACCATTTGGGTCCTAGGTCTTTATGATGAATGGTGCTACACCTGTCTCAATTGCTACGCGTTCGAAGGATTATGCTGGATCGCGTCAGCCAGCTGGGAAGGAAGTTGTGGATGGCCCACCTCCTCCTCCTATCTCCGGTCCTTTGGAAATTGAGAAGTCCACTGCTAAACCTGTTGTGAGGCCACCTTCTAAAGGGGTTCTGCGAAATTCTTCCTACAATCCAAATGCCCATGCCGCTCAGCACTACAGTATTGTTGAGGATTTGGCACAGGTGCCTTATGATATGTCTACATTGGAAGTTCTTCAAATTTTCCCATCACAACGGAAAGCTTTGTTGTCCACAATCGGTGCAATCAATCCCGTTGATTCTAGTATTCTCACCTTCGACTTAGAAAATTTTACCCCCTGACTTCCACACCAAATCGCTCTCGTTATTCAAGTCGGGATCAACGGTCTTAACATCCATAGGGTCGTTGTTGATAAAGGTGCTTCCACCTGTGTCATGTCATCCGCCTACTGGAAGGCCATTGGATCTCTGGCTCTATCATCATCTCCCAATGCCTTAGAGGCATTCGATGGTCGGGAATCCAAACGCCTGGGTGTTCTCGAGAGCTTGTCGATTAGGTTACAGGGGAAGACAGTCAACGTAGAAGTAGAAGTGGTTGACGCCAAGCTTAACTACAATCTGCTTCTCGGTCGCAGTTGGACTCACGCAATGCTATGCGTGCCATCCACCCTCTTCCGACTTCTTAAGTTTCCTCATGAGGGAAAAATTGTTACTATGGATCAGTTGTCTTTCTTCACCTCCACCTCTGAGAACAACATTCCTTACGTGGATAAGATCCCCAATCCCCCTGACAGTGTAGGACACGGTCTCTTCAAGGACCCTGTCCTCATGGGTCTTTTTCCCGTGCAACCACCACACACCGTTCAAGTTAATATGGTCTCTAGGTCTGACGACCAATGGATCATCCCTTCGCCTAAATAGGTGACCGATTTTGGAGAATCGATGCCCTTAACTCTAGTAGAGATCAATTACTATGAAATCGTCGCTGTATCTGATCCTCCTCCCTTTCAACATGCTCCCTCGAGCATGGCTTTAGATATCTACTCTCAATCCCCCTGGCTTGGCGAGGCCGACTCGCCTGATCCTCTTAAAGAGATTTTCCCTTCTGACAAAGCCATTTTTGAAACAATGTCTCTTGAGGAGCTGCCTTGGAGCGATGGAAATCATCGTTCCTCTTTCATGCCCAGTATGGGGGCAATGTCAGATTGTCTAGAGCGCGATGTATCTGATCATCTCTCTCCTGAGCCTCCCCTGTTGAGCTCACCAGAGCACAGTTCCTCTTCTTGTGTCAAGCTCCTAAAACAATGAAACAAGTTGCTACGAGGACAGTTCTTTTAAGTGTGTCAACCTTGTTAAAATAATGAAACACGAGCACGTTCAATTCGAGTTTTGTTAGATTTAATTCAAATCTCTTATGTTTTCAACCTTCACTCAATTTCCTATGGACTAAAGATTGGGGGGCATGTACCTCGAATTGAGACACCATGCTGGGGGCATGCCCGTCTTCCTCAAGCATAGTTTGTGTTTTAAGCTTTCATAAAAATAAAACTCATTTCCAAGCATAGTTTGCATGTGTGCTTTTAAGCTTGCATAAAAATAAAATGTGTCATTAGATACATTATGTGAAATTTTTCATTGGGTCATTTGTTATGCAACTGATACATTAGATAACATTGTATTAGAAATTTGCATAGCATATAAAAACATCATCACATGTAAAAAGATCCATCCAGAAATAGATATATAGATATATGTGTCGAAATGTTTGCATAGTGTGCATCACATAAAGTCAAAAAATATTCATGTTTGTCTGATAATAGCCGGAGAAAACATGTATCTCAAAAAATATACATGAAAAATCCCTAAATAGTTAATCAGCATGGTGCTCGTGGTAACACGTCACTGCGCGCACCAATCGCCTCAACAGTCTGTGAAGGCGACTAGGCACCCCCACAGTGTGTCGCTGGTAAGCTAATGGGATGTCTGCCAGCCGTGCATAGTCCGGGATCCCCCGGAAAATGCCCTCCAAGTTCTGGATCAGTTCACTCCCTTCGCCACCCTCAACTTGAGGGTCATGTGCGACATGGGTCCTCCGTGCAATGGGCGACATGCCCGCGGGCCTTTCTGGGCCGACGTCTACATACACATAAAATTGTTGTCAGAATGAACATGTATTACCAAAAAAATCATAAATACATAAAAATAAAAAAGAGAATCATACCTAGCTCCTCGTCCCACTCCTCCCCCTCTGGGAGTGGAAGATCGGAATCTCCGGTGAAATTGGTCCCAGCATAAGGCCAATCCTCGACCACGATCAGTTGTCGCCGTAACCACCCAAACAACTCGGATCTCCAAGACATCTGTTGACCTCCTCCTGACCTGGGCATAAGTGCTGCCCAGCGAGCCATCCTTGGCTCCCTCGGAATCGGCTTGGAAACTATTGCCCCTTGGCCTTGGAAAATGGGTAGTCGTTCTAGGATGAGCGACACCAAAATGGAACCGTAGCTGAACTGCTTTAGTTTGGCTTGCTTGCATCTTGTTAGCTGCCTCTTTATGTTGGTTGTCACCGCAGTATCCCAATCGAAAAATGTGGGGTTCATACACTCGGAGGCTAGTATGAGTTGGGCCTTGGTTGCCTCATGTGGAGCTTGCGATCCTGCAACTCGTGTAATGGTATGAAGCACTACCCTGAGTGCTAGGTCGCGGACAGTGTGGATGTCCACCTTCCCATGTCCCGATCCTGTTCGTGCCCCTGGGCACACTCTTGCCATTACCATCTCCATTTTCTCCCCATAAGGTCTGCTGCCTGTTATGACTGGCACTGGACCTCTGCGCGATAATCCGGTTATAAAGTAAACATCAGAGACCTCAAGAGCTAATACTTGGTCCCGAAGTTTGAATACTTCCTCATTTTCATCCCATATGATGGCCAAGTACTTTAGCAGCTCAGGTTGAGCTCTTAAGCATGGTGTAAGGAAGAATTTTTTGAGTCCACAATTCTTGAGTGCATTCATACAGGCTTCGTTTTCCATAGCCATTTCATCTTCCTCCCCATGTTCCCTCTCCTTCCATTCAATGACCATTGTGCCCTAATATCTGCATTAACATGATCAAAAATGCCTTGTTAGATATATGGTGCCTTTGAAAATCCACATGGGTAGCTCAAATTTTGAAAAATTTAAGCGGAAAATTGTGTTGCGCCATTGGCGCGACCCCTTTGTGATAAAATCTCCATTGGCGCGAGTCCATGCCCGATACCCGCGCCAATGGAGCGAGCCCTAAAATTTTAGAAGGGTCCCCCCAAAAGTCTAATGCATAATGAAAACGCATAAAAAATGGATTAAAATGGAGTTTAAGGGAGCGCCTTTAGCCTAGAACAAACGAGGAGCTGAATAATCTCTCGGATCAGTCGCAATCACCGCCGCAAGTTTGCACACAAATAGACCACTGTTTCTCTCCAAGTAAGGTAAAAAGTAAAAGTAAATTTGTTTTACCATTTAAAGCCTATTTATAACTTTTTAAGTCAAAATTAGGTTTTAAATGTCCATTTTCTCAATATTTTAATATATTTTGTCGAAAATGGATTTTACACTTGCTTTTATGTGCAGCGATAGGTTTTTATGCGACTTGGACAGTGATACGAGTTGTATTTTATAATTTTTCGGACTCGGTAAAAACACGAAAAAGTCATTTTGGAGTCATATTTCAGCTCTTTTTTTACTCTCTAAACATGAAAAGATTGTCGAGTCCCTTTTCGTTTCGATCTTGTTAAAGTGGCTCCGAAACGACATCTACCCAGTATACGTTTACCCCTTTTTCGGGCTAGGATAGATTATTTACGAAAAAGGAATACCCTAGCCTATCGCGACTAGGAGGTTTTCTCAGACATAGTTTTCTACCTTTTCGGATCTGAGGAACTATTTACGAAAAGGGACTGCTGGAGTTTACTTTTCCGTTGTCTTTTCAAACTCTCTAAACATGAAAAGATGCCGAGTTCTTCCTTTGTCAGACTCGTTAAACCCTGATGACATCGGATTTAGTCGTAATGACGGTATTCGAGTTTCTCCTTCCCAGGGCTTGTTAAACGTACTAGGATGGATTCGTCCGAAGGATGAAATTATATGAAAAGCATATGCTATCCCCTTCAAGCTTGTTTTCAAAAATAATTGGGGTACTCACCATAAATGGTGGGGAAAAATGCAACTAGCATCATTGTCGTGTCGGCAGTATGTCGCTCTTAAACATGGCACTTGTCTGCATTTGTGTCTGGTTGGGGACATCTCATCTCGTTTTCCACTTGCCTCCATGGGTTTGGGTGATCCCTTTTGACCTCTCATCTGCTCTTTTCCTCGTCATCATGACCTCTAATCTTTTGATGTCAAATATTGCCAAACTCACTGTCGTGCTGCCATATGTTCTAGAGAAGTTGACCTCTGCAAATTTCAACCTTCCTCTGATTCTCGCCTGATCTTGATTCACAAAGAAATTATGTTCCTCTGTCTCGTGTCGATGATGTGGGAAACACTATGGCCCACCTTCGATCAAGGTCACTTCCTGTCGACTTCAACTCATTATCCAGGAAGCTGATCTAGAGACTCCCTTCTGGTACCTTGGAGCCTGCATGCCTCAATGGCAGGTTCTTCGTGTTCGACGTGAGGTTTTCATCACTGGCCTCCAATCGAGTGATTCTACGGGTGTTCGACGCTAGCTCATTGATTCACATGCCGTAGATTGTACCTATAGTACCTTGAGGGCCATTGTCATTATTGGTGGTACCTCTCGCGTCTGTTAACAGCTTTCATCATTGCCTGGTAATCAGGCGATGTTCTTGCATGTTCGACTTCATCTCACTTATTCGCATGCTTGAACTTGTACTTTTTTTGGGTCGAGATGGAGCACAAGACCCTAGATTTTGTCTGTTGGAATCCAGGCTGCGATTTTGTGGATTATTATGATTGGTTAAATGACTCACTGATTGGATGGCTGCGACCATACCTGAGTCTCTTTATCGATCCTTATTGGATGGCTGCGTCCATGCCTTGGATCTGGATTTTTGTATACTCTATTATGGATGGCTGCGCCCATACCACATATGTATCATGTATTTGAGATATCAGTTGTACTTCTCTATGCAAGTTTTCCGACAGCAGTGTTTTCAATTGGACACGTTCTCGTAAAGCATTTCACCCCTCTCTCTCTTTCGAGCCTCATGCTTTAGGGGGCATCTGTTACACAGAAATTTGTCACCGTCCCTACAATTCCTCGTCCTGCACATTGGAGGGCTTATTTCGTGACCTGTGAGAAATGACATGATCTGAAAACACTTTCATGGCATTCCCCTAGTCATGGAATTTTATTCCCCTGAAGACAACTCCTTGTGAAAAACCCTAAAAATATCCTTTCCATCCGTAGCGCGACTAGCCAGTGTTATACCTGTGCCAATGGGGGAAATACTCCAAAGAGGGCGCGCCAATTGGCGCTTTGTCTTAGAGTCGCACTCGCGCCAGGCTTAATAAAGGGTATTTTTAAAAAATAAATGGCGGAAGATTGACTCCAACCAATTCTTGAACTGGTCTCTAAATTGAGTTGGGAGGTTGGCTCTGGATCTCCATGTAGAGGAAGTGGTTTTCCACCTCTCATGGAAGCTTCCTTGAGGATAGGGCCAATCCCATGATTGTAGGGATCCCAACTCCCCTTCCACCATCTATATAAGCTTGCCATTTCCCTTTGAAAGCTAATCTCCGAGCACATTTCGCCTAAAGAATGTTAAAGAGCTTTGATAGTCCTCATAGTGCCAAATCCCGCAAGGAGATTGACGATTAAGAGAAACACCCCCATTCTAGACAAGCTTCTTAGAGACGTATTCCGTGACAACCGCCCAGAAAGAAGGTTCGGCCTCGGAGGCTTCGAGGTTGCATTTTCCTTTATATGAATTAATGATAAGCGACTATTGGTTATGGTTCCACTCGTATTGTTCACTATTATCTTGAGTTGTGTCTTCTCTGACTGATACATAATTGCATATGTCATATTTTACGCTTTTGTTTGTCGTGTTTCTTATGTGTGCAGGTGTTCAATCGCGGTGAGCGAGAGGATTGTGATCTGCTGGAGCAAGGAAACAGGAGCCCCATCTTCTCTACGAACAATAGCGTTGGACTTGAGGTAGGCCTTCTTCGCAAGTTGGTTTATTGTAATTAGGAACCTGCGCCTTAGCGTGATACGATTGTTGCTAGACCCAATCTGGGCTAGTAGGGATTACCTCTTCCTGCAGAGGGGATTTACCTCTACAACACAAGCCAACCCAACAGTAGGGGAGGTCAAGAGTCAAGGGTAACTCAAGAGTCACTTCATCTTATATATGCGGCTTCGAGAAACCAGTAAGGATGAATTTTAACACTTGAGTTGAGGTAGAGGGAGTTGTAGTGAGACTAGGGTTTTGGTATCATGCATTGAGATGAATAGCCCATATTCCACTATTGGCTTTTGATGAGGTGAAAAATATGTATTTGAAGTTGCAACAACATTAATAATGTATTTTCTTTTCCGGCACTCCTTCACATTCCTGCTTATGGTGGTAGTACTAGCTGTCTAATATTTCACTATATTTGTATGTGTGCTTTCATACGTGCATCTGATTATGGACTGATTCATAGTGGTTGCATGTACGTTTTTCTTTCGAATCAATGTTTAC
Organism: Pinus albicaulis; assembly: GCA_034641835.2. NCBI lineage: Eukaryota > Viridiplantae > Streptophyta > Pinopsida > Pinales > Pinaceae > Pinus > Pinus albicaulis. The sequence goes on along the minus strand of CM076570.1, from coordinate 1,533,485,755 downwards.
TTGTTTCCTGCCATGTCAGTGTTCTATTGTGAACTACTTTGTAGTTAAATTCTCGCATGTTCTCTTTCATGTACGTCTTACTGGGTTTTGGTTCACTGATCCCTCTCATGGCGTACCCATTTCTATTTGCTTCTTATACTTGCTTATATCTATGTCTGTGGTTCGTCAATATTGGGCTGATTTTGCTTCATGATTGGTCATTTAACCCTTGTCTCCACTTCATCACCTTCTCATCCGACAACCAAGAGCAAAAACACTTATGGTGACAGTCAGGCCCACATAACGGATGGTGCTCCTATCCCAAACGGTGGGAGCTCTAACTGGGACCTTTCACTAGAGATGCCCATCAACACCTTCCAATTTTTCCCATTTTCTTAGATCTGCACTTTGATTGCTCATAAAAATGTTTTATCTTCTAAATGACCTCCTCCAATGATATAGGCTGATCGAATTCAATCCTATCTTTGAATTCTATAGAAAACCCACTAATGAATCGTTGAATCTTCACCTTCTCCTCCTTCAGATAAGGCACATATCTCAACAACTCCACAAATATGCTATTTTACTCCTCATCGGTCATAGATTGCATCTTTAGTTCATAAAACGCGTTTGCCTTGTCATCATAGTATCTATCTGATAGAAAATTCTTCCGAAATAGTCTCTCGAATTCACACCAAGTCAATTCCACCTTATAAATGTCCCTAGAATTCTTCACATCTTCCCACCAAATATTTTCTTTACCTTTGAGGTTGAATGTAACTATTTTGGCTTTCATGTTTTCTGAGTAATCATGCAACCTAAAGAAATTCCTCATACCAAGAAACCATGCTTCTTCATCCTGTGATTTATTCATCTCTCCATCAAAGGTAGGTGGCTTTTTCTTCTTAAACACATCCAGAAAATATCTTCTGTAATTCCTCCTATAAGGATGAAAATGATTAAGATCATAGTGCCTGTCAAAACCAGAACAAGAATAGTACCTTTGTTTGTGACCTCTCCTATCTGGAGTGTCCAAGAACCTGCCATCTTTGATCCTGTCATATCTATCCGACCTGTGACCACCATGATACCTACTTCCATATGCCCCAATAGTCCTATCCTCTTGTCCATAGATGATCTGAAGTGGCCCCTGTCGCTACAAATATGAAAGAATCTAAGGGATTACTGAATTAAATTCTGCGCTTTTTTCTTGTGCCCGTATGATTCTATCATTATCTTCTTTGAAACTCCTTATTTATTCCTTCAAACTTCTCAATGTGTCTTTTAAACAAGAAGAGTTCCCAATGGAATGTCGCTCATCTGATTCATAGGGAGAATCTCTGTAGTCTACCATATTTCTAGTCATCTTTTATTTCTTCCTACAAGGTAGCTCATGTCAACTAAACCAAATCACAATAAATGAATGTAACTTAGCATAATTCGGGGAGGATGTCTCATCTACAATATCAACCAATCAACGTAATACATGTATAAACACAATCATAACAACATATAAACATATATCACATAGGTATATCAACTCATGAACATAATTATAGCTAGAGTTCAGTCATCAATGTGTGACCATATCAACTACAAATACCATGACCTCACGCATGACAACCAAAAACTATACCAATGTACACTGACAATACATAAACACTTGTATAAACAACACATAACCAGTCATACACTCACAACAACACCATAATTCTTCACATCGCGACATTGCAACCATTACCAACACCATGCATATGCAACAAGCACATGACCACAAGCATAAGAAACACATATGAAGCCGACATGAATGCATGGCCAACACACTGCTCATTCAATCCAAGGGTTGAACCATTCTCTAATACTACTCTGTAACACCCTCCTCTCACATCTACACAAGTAATCATCCAACCAGGCTAAACATGTGACGAAGAGTTACTATGATCAGATTCAAACTCTTAGGTCACCTTAAGGAAGTGGAACCAACACCACACAACAAAACAAACCTCTTTCAAGTGCTACATGACACCCAGGATCCATATCAACCTTTTAGGAGGCTAGCCCCTAATCCAACATGACCTCTTCATGCCTCAAGTCCCCAGTCGTTCCCTTGACATGAGCAAGAGTGCGACTAGAAGTGCCCAGAGCCACTTTTTCAGGCCCAGAGCTTAGTTCACTGCCAATAATCCCATGACACTTTTTAGAACTAAAAATTAACAACAGAATAATGATGTAAACACAAACAATTGATTAAGGGCTTGACTGGACCCCTACTCACCATGAAATTCCTTTCGTCAAACATGTTAGAAATTTGTAATCTACATGTTTAAAAAAAAAATCATAGGGGTCTCATAATTATCTTAGAATCGCTAAGAACCAATGTTGCATCATCTCATTAACTCAATTATCATCTATTTGGTCATAACTACAATGTTCATTCATTTACAACTCAAAACATGATGAGAGCCATACATTATCACTATCATAAAACACATTCATAACTAGCACATAAACAACATAAATTCCAAGCATATAAAAACCATATAAGACACATAATAACAAGCTTATTTACCCATCAATACAAAATGAAAATAACTCTTATTACCATAGGAAAAATGGAACCAAGTCTGGGACTTCCACATTCCACCATACATGGTTCAACCAAATCTCTCTTTAGCTAGTCACCCCCATGCCATATTCTAAGCATGAATGTGGGATATCATAAAACTAATCAATCAAAACCAAACTAGGGCTTCCAGAGGCTAAACCACCTCAACCCTCGACCAATTATTCCACTTCACGGTTGGACATCACTAACCATCACCAGAACAGTCTCTACATGAGTTTTCCATGGATCTAGAGTGTTTGTTCCAACCAAGGCTCCATGACTAGTAACTGAACCCACAACTTTCACCTAGATTCTAGAGAATTTTTCCAACGAAGGATTACACGACTAGTAACTCAACCCACCAAGGGCTTCTAGAGCATTTTTCCAACCAAGGCTTCCATGATGAGTAACTCAACCCAAGCTGCTATAGGGCTTCTAGAGAATTTTGCCAACCAAGGCTTCCAGGAACTAATAACTCAACACACAACTAAAGGAACATGATAACCAACTAGAAAAAAAAACAATGAAATGAACCCACAACACCATTGCTATCTAGTAAATGGAAAGGCTAGGAAAATCTATTGTGAATCCAAGCAATCCTCTATGCCAATGATAGATCATGACCAGAATACCACATGCATATGCCATGCATGCTAAAACAAGTGAGGAAAACATACATGCAATTCGATACCTACAAACAAAACCTCTTGTAGCTACCGATCCCAATGTCATCTTGTACTTTCCTACTCTTCCTTTTCATTTTTTCTCTAAAACTCTAAGTATGCCACGTTCTCTGAGAGTTCTCCAAGAGACTCTAAGTGTCCGAGAGTATGAGAGAGAGAGAGAGAGAGAGAGAGAGAGAGAACGAGAGTAGAATGAGATCTCCAAAACTGAACTAACAAAAGTCTGTGAAATGATCCTTAGAAGCATTTTTATTAATGAGGCCTCTACTTTCTTCAATTTTCCATTATTTTCCTTCATTTTCCTCCTCACGTGCAACTTTTGACCTTTCACCTCCCTTTTCTGCTATTTTCCATTATTTTGATAAATAAATTCCAATAAATGCCACTTTTCCTTTCGAAAGCCTTAGGTATTTCCTTTTCCAATTTCCATCGCCATGATAAATGATCTGAAAATGGGTTGGATAAAATGTTATGCTTTTCAAGAACCTCCCACTCAGTTAAACAATTAAGATTTAGCTTATTCTTGACTTGTGCGGAATTGAACACTTGAAATAGGTGTATGTTTTTTAACTGTTTAAGTGCTTTAAGACCATTTTTTTTGCCGATATTAAACATGTGCAACAACCATATAATGCAGAAAATAAGAATCAACACATAACAACAAATTTAATATGGGATTTCACTCGAATATCATGGGCTACGTCTCCTTGAGCTCTTTTCAACTGACTTGGCTCTTTAGGATTATGATGAAAATATTATTTTACAAACTCAACTCCAATGGTTATTTGAACTGAACCAATGGGTTTATAATACCATCATACCTTTGTCATGGTTGTCATCACTCTAAAGAAAGATCTAGGCTTCCTTTGACATGATTTCTGTTGTCAGTACCTTAAGCTTCCCTGAGCTTCACTGTGGCACTAAACCTTTAAGAAATAAATTTTTTTCCCTAAAACCTCACCTACTATTTCTATCACACATCAGACCTCCAAAATATACTGATAATTTTCTCCAAATGAGCTCTCGCTCCCCAATCTAGGCCTCCATCCACTGATGGCCCTAGGCTGCCCAAAACTTCCATTTGGATCTTCGACCTTCAGAAAACTTAAAATGGCTCTAAAAATCCTTTTATTGGATTCAAAATTTCCAAAATAGTTAGAATAGACTATTCACTTGCATAAATTGGCCTCCTTCTGCTCTGGTTTCGCCTCCAACACCTGGTGGCACCCCCTGGCTTTCGGTTCAATGAAAACTTCTCGGAAGCATATCGACTTTAAGAAGTCCTGAAAAGCTTCTGAAAAATATTCCATTGTATTGAAAAGGCTCAAAATATTCAAAATATACAATTGGTATTCTGAGAATGGATACTAGCTGCTCTATATAGGCCTCATTCTCTTGTTGGCACTCGGTGGCCCCGATAGCCCTAGGAACTTCCCTGGAGCATATTGGCCTTCAAAAATCCTCTACATGTTCTAAAAACCACACCTTTAATTCCATAATTTCTAAAACATCCAAAATTTACTATTGGATTCTTGAATAAGGCCTCTAGCTGCTCTGGCTAGGCCTCAAACTACTGCTACCCATGGTGGCCCTGGTGGCCCCTAGAACATATATGAAGCAAAAACCTGATCAAAAGTCATTTGATGGCTTTTCAACCCTCACTAATGAGTTTGGAATGTTTGATATAGTTGAAATTGACTATTCACACTCTCAGAATGGATGAATCCAACTCAAGATAGAGCCTAAACTGATTTTGCCCAGTTTCACCTAAAAATCCTCCACTAAATGTGCAGAACTGCACTTATCTGCATTTAAAATTGGCACATTTCTGAAACTTTCGAGGCATGCTCAGTTTACTGCAAGTCTCAAACCATAAAATTAAAATTCTTGTTAGTGGTGTTGAGTACATGTCACCACAAAATCCGTTGTCACATTAATTCGTAGTTGAACTGTCGGCGGATGGGCTAACTATAAGCTTGCATGTGACCATAGTAACGGTTGTAATTAAATGTTGGATTTTAAAGCAGGGTTACCACAACCATCATAATAAACCTATTGCATGTGATGAAAATCAACGAAACCGTTGGTGGATGGCGGTTAGGGGCTTAGCCCATGGTCTAAAGTTCGCAACCATATGGGAGGGGTTGGCCCCTCTACTCTCCCATATGAGACTTCATTAAACCATATAATGAAACTGCCTACCTATAGTGTTAAGAAACATCGGTATCATAGACGGTTAGGGAGTTGGCTTCACAGATAGGAGGTTATGTGATTGACTCCGGTCCACTCCAAAAGATTTTAGACCATCAAACCTGGGCCATGTGACGGCCTCTTATTGGCCAAACCAAACGTAAAATCCTTCCATTGAACCATACAATGACACTTGTCAGCATTCAATTCGCCCAGAAGGAATATTCTAGGGAATATTCTAAGAATATTCCTTGGAATATTCTCTTTTTCTCTAATATTTGAAACCTAGTCAAACTTGGTCAAAGGAAAAAAATTGCAGTTTACTAGACTTTTCAAATCAAGATAACTTCTTCATACGATGTCAGTTTTTCGAACCATTCATGGTGTCAGAATCAGGAAGACGTGATCTATCTGGTCGCTCAAGTTTGGCACACTTCTAACACTTTGAAATTTTAGCTACAACTTAGGTCCTTGATCCAAATCTGATCACACCTCCCCATTGGGAATCTTTTAGACCCAAAAAGACTGATTACCTGATCTATTCATTAGATGAGAGTAAACACCCTCACTTTTTAGCCTCCATACACTTTTCCTTGCATGGCTTAGTGCCTTTGAACCACAACTCGAAGGTAGTCAACACTTCCCTTCTTGAATGCTCTTATCCTCCTGTCAATAATTATCTTCCTTGAATTCACCCAGAAATTTATGGAGAGAAATTTATACAAGGTAGTTGAACATCATGTCCTTGATAATCGAAAGAAGGTGGCTCAAAAAAACATAAGTTTCCAACAGAAATGCATACATCACTGAAATTTTCATATATACAAATGAATGTATGTCTCACTGAGTTAAGAAGTCAAACCACTTCTTACCAAGCCACTTCCATGGCGATTTTTGCTGCTGAAAATCTTCTTCATGTGAAACATTTGTTCTCACAGCAATTATGGAATCTTTGGTTCCACTTTCGCCAGTCTTTCTATCCTCTTACTTCATGTGCTTGGGATGATTATTTGGAGGCAATGTCCAAAATTGGGAAACAACATGTCCCTTTCTCTAGCAATGTGTGCAAGTCTTTTGCACCTTCTTTGCAAGTTGCCTTTGCTTCAACTGTTTCCTGTATGCCTTCATCCTCTTCCAGCATTTTGAAACATCATGGTTACACAGGTCAGAATATGCACAAAAACTCTTTCTTCCTTTCAAGCATGCATATTTTTCATGCTTATTAGAAACATAATCAACTTGACTATGGGAAGAATTATACCTCAATTGCTTCTTTGCATGTCCATCTTTTTTACCTTCATGAGGAGATGAACTTGTAGAGTTTCCAACTTTCTTTGGAAGACTAACATCAATATTCATGTCTTGATAGTTCTCTAAACTCTCATGCTCGCCATAAGCTGCATGTCTACACACATATTGCTGCAACATTGGCTTCAAAAAATGGTAATCAACTTGAAAAAAAACTTGACATGTTTGTGGTTTAGAACTTGTAACAAAATTTCTTTTTGAAGTTGCCTCAAATGCCTTCATGGCTATAGAGTTTTCGCCATAAGATTGAACATAACCAAGACCAAATTTCTTAGGTCTTTTCTCAACCAAAATAGGATCAATCATGCCTTGTGAATGTTTGCCTAAACCCTTGCCTTCATAGCCCATTTTAAACATCAACTTGGACCCTATAACTCTAGTGTTCTCTTCAAATGAACTTACACATCTTTCTGAAGAGGAATTTGAAGACAAATTTGAGTGAATTACCTCTGCTTCACACATGTTCTTGGTTAAGGCCTCTTGGGCTTGATGGAGCTTCATATCCATCTCATGCATTCTTTGAAGAATTCCTTCTTTCTCTTGCTTCAAAACAACCAATTTATCAGGAATTCTAGTGCTTTCCTTTCTATCTTCAAACATAATTTGCACTCTATCCTTCAGGATATAGAAGTCTCGCTTCATCTCTGCATCGAAGAATGTTTTGAAGGAGGAGGATTTTGAAAATTCACTTGAAGAAGTTTCATCTTGAAAATTAACTAAAGAACTTCAAAAAAATTCACAAATCTTTCAAAAACAATTGACAAAGCTTCTGAAAAAAATGGTTGTAGAGTCAATCTCTTCTTCAAGCAGCCTTTTGCAAACAAAACCTCTTATGCTTAAAGTGTTTCCTTGAGGTCCTTTGGGTAAAGAATATGCCTTCAACCCTTATTCCTTCTTATCCTCTTATGGACTTAGCTATCAGTAGCTTTCCCTTCACCTCTAGCAAACTCAAACTTGTAAGCAACAATTAGTTTTCAAAGAGTAAATTCTTTGTACTATTAAACACCTTTCAAGTCAAACAAGAACCTAGTGCTCTGTCAATCCAGCAACCATATGCTCTGATACCACCTGATCTAAAAATGGGTTGGATAACTTGTTATTCTTTTTGAGAACCTCCCACTCAGTTAAATAATTAAGATCTAGCTTATTCTTGACTTTTGCGGAATTGAACACTTGAAATAGGTGTATGTTTTTTAACTGTTTAAGTTCTTTAAGACCACTTGTTTTTGCTGATATTAAACATGCGCAACAACCAGAAAATGCTGAAAATAAGCATCAACACATAATAGAAAATTTAATATAGGAATTCATCCGAATATCGTTGGCTACGTCTCCTTCATCTCTTGTCAACTGACTTGGCTCTTTGGGATTATGATGAAAATATTATTTTACAAGTTAAAAACTCAACTCCAATGATTATCTAAAATAAATCAATGGGTTTATAATACCATCATACCCCTATCATGGCTTTCATCACTCTGAAGAAAGATCTAGGCTTCCTTTGACATGATTTCTACTGTCGGTACCTTAAGCTTCCATGAGCTTCACTGTGACACTAAAATTTTAAGAAATCATTTTCTATCCTTGTAACCTCACCTACTATCTCCAAAACATATAAGATCTCCAAAATAAACTGATAATTTTCTCCAAATGAGCTTTGGCTCCCCAATCTAGGCCTCCATCCACTGATGGCCCTCGGCTGCCCAAAACTTCCTTGTGGCTCTTTGACCTTCAGAATTATTCAAATAGCTCTTCAAATCCTTTCATTGGATTCAAAATGTCCAAAATAGTTAGAATAGACTATTCACTTGCAGAAATTGGCCTCCGACTATTCCGGTTTCACCTCCAACACCTCGTGGCACCCCGTGGCTCTAGGATCATTGAAAAATTCTTTGAAGCATATCGACTTTCAGAGGTACTCAAAAGCTTTTAAAAACTCTTCCATTTGATTTATAAGGCTCAAAATAGTTGAAATAGACTACCGGTTTGCTGAGAATGGATACTGGCTGCTCTGTATAGGCCTCATTCTCCTGCTGGCATCGGGTGGCCCTGGTGGCCGTGGGAACTTCCCTGAAGCATATCGGCCATTAAAATTCCTCTAAAGGCTATTCAAACCACCCCATTAACTCCATAATGTCTGAAACATCCAAAATTGACTATTGGATTCTTGAATAAGGCCTCTAGCTGCTCTTGCTATGCCTCAAACTGTTGGTGGCCCTGATGGACCCTAGAATTTCTATGAAGAAAAAACCTGCTCAAAAGTCCTCCGATGGCTCTGAAATACTCACCAATGAGTCTGGAATGTATGAGATAGTCAAAATTGACTATTCACACTCTCAGAATGGATGAATCTAGCTCAAGATAGAGCCTGAACTGTTTTTTCCTAGTTTCACCTAAAAATCCTCCACTAAATGTGGAGAATTGCACTTATCTGCAGTTAAAAGTGGCACATTTCTGAAATTTTGGAGGCATGCTTAGTTTACTGCCAGTATCAAACGATAACATTAAAATTGTGGTTAGTGGTGTTGAGTGCATGTCACCAAAAAATCTGCGGTCACATTAACTTACAGTGGAACTGTCATCAGATGGGCTAACCATAAGCTTGCATGTGACCATAGTAACGGTTGTAATTAAATGTTGGAGTTTAAAGCAGGGTTACCACAACTGTAGGAAGAAACCTATTGCATGTGATAACAATCAATGAAAATGTTGGCAAATGGTCGTTAGGGGCTTACCCATGGTCTAGAAGTCGCGGCCATATGGGAGGGGTTGGCCCCTCCACTCTCCCATATGCGACTTCATTAAACCATATAACCAACCCACCTACCTATAGTGTTAAGAAACACCGGTAGCATAGATGGTTATTACGTTGGCTTCATAAGCAGGAGGTTGTGTGATCAACACCAATCCGCTCTAAAAAAATTTAGACCATTAAACCTGGGCCACGTGGCAGCCTTTGATTGGCCAAACCAAACATACAGTCCTTCCATTGAACCATACAATGACATTTGTCAGCATTCAATTCACCTAGAAGGAATATTCTTGGGAATATTTCAAGGAATATTCTAGGAATATTCCCTGGAATATTCTCGTTTTATTTTAATATTTGAAACACAGTCAAACTTGGTCAAAGGCCAAAAATTGCAGTTTACTGGACTTTTCAAATCGCGATAAATTCTTCATACAGTGTGAGTTTTTCGAACTGTTTGAGGTGCCAGGATCAGGAAGATGAGATCTATCTGGTCGCCCAGGTTTGGTACACTTCTGAACACTTCGAAATTTGAGCTATCACTTAGGTCCTTGATCCAAATCTGATCAATAAACCATATGAAAACCCAGAGTAGGATGTGTTGCCCTATATTCATCTTGGAATACATGTCCAATGACCTTGATTATTATTTTTCATTTATTAAATTTTATTACATGGAATTTTCACCAGGGATGTAACAACAATGCAACTAATGCATATCGAAGAAACACAATTTTACCTAATATAAACATTAGGATAATTTGAACTTAACTAAATGCTAAGTGTATAAATATCCTAACAAAGTGAATATGTCTCCCAAGTTAGGTGACACATTTTCCTCACTGACCTCAATACTTCATTCAAAATTGTAAGCTTCTAACATTTTCACATATTTAGGTCTACATGGAAAAAAATGAAATTGACATATAGTTTAATGTATCAATGTTACATAAGAAAATTAAAGGATTATCAAAAAATTACCCATGCAAATTGCACAAACAATAGAACTCATGGTCTATGCATTTATAAGTTGGTTAAAATACATGATTTGACTTTTCTTATCCATAGATAACCTAAACATTCCTTATGGTTTAGCGATTGATTGGCATAATTTTTATTTCTATATGCCTATCATTGGTGTTTTTAGTGAAAACTCTATTTGTGAAAGAAAAAAAATTGTGTGACAACATATGCTCCTATATGTGACAGGTTAGGAGAAGAATATATGACCAAAATACATCATAGTTTCTTTTATAGAACTGAAGGCCAAAAAGCTTGATGAACCCAACCTTGTAGAAGAGATAAGATCATTCACAACACATCAATGAGGAGGTAATCATGTTTTACAATATTTTTACAACTAGGGAAGCATACCGATACTCATGTTATGATTAAAATAAGTACAATTTTGAAACCACAACTTCTGTAACATGACATATTTGATGTCAAATCATAATATATTTCATAAATAAATGATGCTTATCATTGAAAATACGTAATTAGTGTGTGTGTCCCTTATGCGGACACAAATTTTTTTTTTAAATAGAGCCCACTAAGAAAGGGATTGAAACATGTTGTTAGCCCATTGCCAATAGGCCCATAATATTGGCTCCCAAAAATGATGAAAAATAATTCCACAAGTTCATTGGCCTTCAACTGGATTTAAAGCATGATTTTCACAATGTATGAATTATATACAGATGATAATGAACTAGGGATGAGCATTGGAGAAACCCTCCAGTAAGTCATCAATAATGAAAATATATACATGATGCAAAGTGATCGATAAATGGTGAGGATAGTTATAAAGGTACTCAGTATGAGCCCATCTTATACAAATAAATGTGTTGGTTTCAAACATAAAAGGAAACCATGACATAAATTATCAATGATAAAAATCTATGTTACATACAAATAATATTGTTGATGATGAAAAAAAAATCCAATGTACTTAGGACTATAAATCTAATTCCTAAAGAAAATGTGTTGATGCCACTAAGGGTAGATACATTGGAGAAATGGAAATAATGATTCCCTATATGCAAACATGGCATATGAAGAATAATGATACATGTAATAACTTGAAATATAATAGACTTAACGAGTATATAATAAGTTTCAACACTAGATTTTCCCTAAATTAAGCATAATATGAAGGCTAATGGTGGCAACAACCATAACATGTTGACCAGTTAACATGAGTAGATGTAAATTTGAAATATGTAAGGTGAATAATATTGAAAGTGTATTTGTGAATGAAGAAATGACACCATATTGTAAGGATGAGTATGGCTCAATGACCCAGAGACAAAACTCAATAGATGGGGAAAGTTTATAATGTAGAGGCCAAGATGACAAGGTTAAATTAAGTGGGAATAGAGAAGACTGAGGATTTCTCCTTGAGAGAGTGGGGATGTGGCATTGTTAGTATTTGGAGAAGGTTGACTCTACTAACTCCTTGACCTAGAAGCACCATTGGACCAACTAATGCAAAAAAATGATTTTGTTTCCCTTTTTTATTTTTTAAAATTATTTTTGAATTTACTTTTTCCATTTCCTCTTTTTAGGTTTTTGTGTTTTCTAAATAAAAGAATGATTTTGTTATTTATGTTACAAGGAGGAGGAAGATGCCAAGTGCAACCAAAAGGTTTTGAACTGTGGGCAAGAAACATGATGACATTAGGTCATAAATAAGAATCCACCCACCATATTTCTCCTTAGATAAGATAAATGATAACAATTTAATTGAATATGAATATATAAATGAAAATGTGTTGGAATAGTGATTTATTGACTTAGGTTCAAAATCTAGGAAATAAACCAAGTTGTAATCCCCTTGAGTCCATCGGATAAAATCTAGAAAGTAAGAAGAGAAAGGGATGAGGCTCATTTATATAAGCATAAAATACAAGGAATCTCAATCCTATAAGACAATTAAACATGGGTGCAAACATGTATTGTGTGCTATAATATTACAACCCATGTAAGGATAAGCAATAAGATTCAACGAGAAGCTAAAATATTCCTAGAGGGGTAGTTTATTCACATAAGAAGGGTAGAATATATGGAAAATTTGATTTGTTGCAATGGATAAAAACACGCTGATCTGAAATGGATGATTATATAATTTTTCATCTATCTAGGTACTTTTTGGATGGAAAAATTATAGGAATTGGCTTGTAGTTCTTGTTTTAGTGGTAGGGTCCACTTGCAAAATTGTGGGGTACAAAAGCTCCCAAGTCCACTTCAAGGCATTAAGCAACACACTTTGGGTTAAAATATTGTAAGCATTGTTCCTATCTCCTTGACATTATTCTACGCATTGAGACCTTTCTAACAATGTCAAAATCACCTCAATAAGGGCTCATATGCAAAAGTTATGCCTCTCATAAATTGGTATTCCTTGAAAAGTAGCATGATATCAATTGGATGTCGTGTTATCCCCCATTACTCACACATGTCGGACTATTCACATGTGGACTTTCAAGTAAAATCTAGAAGGTCCAAAGTTAACACTAATTGAAGGTTGTGGCCTACAAAAACCCTAATCCTAGACAACTATCAAGCTATGTTAAATATTGAACCACTAGAAGAAAAAAAAGATCCACTCTTTTAATATTGTATATGTTCCATCGTTAAATAAAACATCTAAACAAATTTTAAAAAAAACAAACAAACATTCAAGCCACAACATAAAAAAAATAACTTAATAATAAATATTTTAATATTTACTATAGTAAAAATATAATCATTCATGAAAATTGTACAAATTATAAATGACAAAATAAACTTAACCCATAGATTCAAACTCCAACAAATTGAGTTGAGTTATCCATTATACATTGAAATGACAAAATAAACTTAACCCATAGATTCAAACTCCAACAAATTGAGTTGAGTTATCCATTGTACATTGAAATCAAAATTAATTGCATTCAAGTGAAAACATGTATATCACATCTATCCACTATTTCACCCCTATTATTAAGCGAACATCAATATTTCAAAAGTTGGAAAGTACTCATAAATGTACCCTACAATTCCCCAGTATGAAAGGTGCACTTAACTGCCTCTATTTTTATTGACTAAACCAACGTTGCATTCACTTAAACCAAATGTAGTTCAAGGATTTGGTCTGCAGTGTTCAAAGCATTAAATGTTAGATGACTTGATTGAAAGAGATCAAACTCTTAAATGTTACAAGAAAGGACATATATTTTGTCCATCTCAACTAATGGTCATGACAATGATGTGACTCGCAAAATTTTTATAAGAGAACTATGGAGGGGAATCTTACAAGTCTTAGGAGGCGGTCTCTTTGAATACCAAAGAGAAAGCGTGTCCAATCATGATGGAGACATGTCCATTGTTCCATTTATTTTCGAAATAAAAGATGATATGGAGATGTTGGTTGGTGGTGGGTCTTTGTGCCCACGAGGGTGGTGGGTCTTAATGCACAAGAGAGTACTTTAAACCTTTTAAGTACGCTCCCTAAAGAAAATATAACATGAAGGTGAAAAAACTTTAAATAATTTATTTAAATAAGTTGTGATTGTATTTATACAAAAGGAAATATGGGATATAAATAAATTAACATACGATTTTAGAAAGAGAATTAAAATATTATTGAAATAGGGTGGATATGTTTTGACATTCACCTCTCCATGAATGATATAGAGAATGGAAACTTCAGTTTGATTAAACATGTATATAAATACGGATTATGTAGATTATACAGCTGATGAATTATGTGATTTTGATAACTATATCTTATGAAATGCAAATTTCATGGACTCATTGTCGAGTCAACTCCATTGTGGTGAGTGGATTGGCACGTTAAATTGTTCGAAGGGATCTAAAATCCAATTAATAGAGTCATGATTTTGTTGTGAATTATTGGATCTATTTTACGCTGAATAAGTTTAGATTTGAGTTGGTCTGAAGAGAATATAAAACTGTGTACATATGAATGTTTAAAATCAAGTAATGTCTCGTGCTTTTAATATGGAATTATAAGAATGAGAAAACAAGTAGAGGAAATATTTACGGTGGCTTTTTCATAGAATTGTTGTTGATTGTAGAGTTAGAGAAGGTGGATCCAAACATTGGACATTACTTTATGCTTCTCTATTAGTAGGATAGACATAAAAGTAATAACAATATGTAAGAACTGTTGCGCAACAAGTTTTTTGGACATTAATATATTTCCAAAATAAATATGTCTATAGATATGCTTATAAATGCAATATTTACAATATGAAAACCTTATAAATGCAATATTTATAATATGGAAACCTTAAGAAGATTAGTGACCGAAATATTACTTTTTTTGGTCTTACAGGTCAGAGCATCCATCTTGACTAAGAAAACCTTCTGATATCTAGTAGAAATTGAGACATTGTTGCAGAAGATAACGGTTTCCTAAATAGGATATTTCTCTAGAAGTTGTAGTAGGGTTGTGTTTTTGTTTGAGAAAGTTGTCTCTGGATTATTTTCTTCTTCCTCTCCACTATAATATATAAGGATCTGAAAAAATGAGAAAACAAATAGGTTATGCAATGATGTGGGAAATTAGCACATGACTATGTTCATTACAAGGTATATGAACAAAATAAAATCTAAAATATGTTCCCAAATGCAACAAGAAGTATATATATCTATTGAGCATGAGATGGAAATTAAAAACAGATAAGGATTACTGGAAAGAAAATTTCTTGGAAAAAAAGGCCCATGGATGTTGATCTAATTCATTGTGAATGATGACATAGTGTTTTGTATTTTCCATTTCAAGGTAAAACGTTTGGATCCAGTTCAACCCAAAATACAAATTTATAGAATTTATAAGGAAAAAAATCGGTCACCAATGCAATGATCTCAAGAGTTCATGTTGAGAAACTTTCCTCATATTTTATGAAGTAAATTTTATAAAATTTCTTGTTGCATAAGCGAAAACCTAATAGATATAAAGAAAATATTCACAATATAAAAATCTTAAGTAAAACCAAATATTATATTTTCTTTGTATTTCTTTGTAGAGGTAGTTTATGCAAGATCTTTCAGTCAGAACCTTAGCTATTTGAGCAGAGCTTGGGACAAAGCACTCACCTACTATGGCTATACTTTTATCAACTCTTATTGAAGAATTAAACAGAGTCATTTATCCAAAGGTATGTTCCCAATTTCTATAGATCATGAACATTTTAAATCTTTGAATATTGAGAGATCTTGGCTAAAGTTTCAGTATTCCAGTGTGAGATCTATAATATTAAGATTTTCTGATATTATTAGTTCATAGCCATAATCATACATTTATGAATATCATATCACAGGTTAAAATAGGAGAAATGGGGGCTTATTCTATCCTTTTCCATTGCTACTCTGTGTAGATATTATTTGGCCCAATAGTTCATGGCGAAAATTTAAGGAATGGAGTACTTCCAAAGCTAAGTGAGGATTTGAAATGAGAAATCAAAAGACTTGAATATTTTCCCGGAATTAAATTTGGCTACACCCATAGATTCAACACAAGAAAAAAGTTGGTTACAATAATGGATTCCAAAGAAATGCAAGAGTGGCATGTAATAGTGCAAAGGAGGTTGTTGGAAAACGATAGAACTAAGGATGAAACTATGTTGTTACAAAAAGCAGAAACAAAGAAGGTTGAAGATACAGAACACGAAAAAAAAAAAGAAATCCAAGTTGCTTCATCAAAAGGAATTGATTTTTTTTCCAAAATTCTACAAAGCCAATGGATAGAACTGTAAACAAAATCGAGTAAAGGAGATTATCCATCCTAATTTATCATAGGCTACAAATATTCCTTTCTCTTCAAATAATTTTCTGCCTCATATGGTCGGGAAATTCGGTGCTCCTCGAGAGAAAAATGATTTCAAAAAAGATTTGTCTACCTCAAAGGCATCCTCTCATTTCCGACATCTAAATTCTTGAGCTCTAGGCCTAGATCATGTTTGTACATATCCCAAGCTCTTTCACATTCCTTCTTGGTAGAGCAAAATGGTTCTACTGGTTGATGTAAGACTCTCATGTGGGGGTCAAGAGAAAAAATATTTCCATAAGTTGGTACCTACTACACAATGTTTTTCTCCTCTCGAGCATCTGCCTCCACAAGCTCTGGGCTTGAATTCAAATAAAAGATAGGGCCTACATTCAAATCCAATTTGGGTCTAGCCCACATCTCATTACTACTTACTAGTGCGCCAATTTCAGTAAATCTTATCAAATAAGGAGGTTGGGGATGAGAAGGAAGCGTTGGACCATATGTCAGGAACTGAGTAGCTAACGGGGAATATGAAGAAAATCCTAAAGAATCTAAGAAACTAAGAAAGTTTCTACCAAAGCTTCAAAATTTTTATTCCATTATTTACCTTGAAACACAACGAAATAAAAAATGATCTTTCCTTCTTCATCTGGTCAAATGGGCCCACTGTGGGTGTTTATTCTTGCAGTACTAGAAGCAACAACTTTAGGATAAGTAAGATAGTGGATGAAGGTCATCCATCTACACATGAAATTGGTGTTAAAACCATCAAACCCTACCCTGAACACTCGACTTGCTCCATGTTGTTCACACTAAGCCATGAGAGGTGGAACAAAGTATATCTTGCTACCTGCCCTCCCTTTCCCTTTTCTCACCATGCCCTATTATGGTGGTAGTATGTTGTTGATCCAATCGAATAAGCACCAATCAAATAAGCACCACCAATAATAACATTTGAATCACAATTTGCAGCATTCAAACAACCGTCTGTAATCACGAGCCACTCTCGCAATTATAAGTGTTCGCTTCCAAGTCCCCCCTCCCTCAATGTTGTCGATCTAGGTTTCCCTCCAACAGAGAAACTTATCTAGCGTGCACTTACTGATCCAAAAGTGACTCAACATGAGATAACATCAATGCTCATTTTATAACCTACCATGCCAAGTCAAGCATTTAATTTTAGCTCAGTAATGCTACAAAAATTCCAGCATTAGTGAAGCATGGCATGAATTATTATTAATACCCCTTTTAAACCTAAGTTATGAACTTCTTAGTCGTGGGAAAAGGACTAAATAAGACATCCACTTGTTTGATTGGTTAACAACGAACCATTTCAATGTTCAATAGGCGGATCAAAAGGCGCACTACAAAAGTTTGGTTAAATCCATTGTTTTTCTATAGATGGCTCAAATTCCAACACAAATCGATTACAATAGTCCTTAATACCTATGTAAGGGACTAATAATAACCATTTAAATGCATATTTTAATGAGGTAAATAGAACTCAATACTTTTTATTAATGGGAGTGTGGGAAGAAGTTTACAAAAAATAGTGATTTCACCTAAAATGAACCATGAAGATGACCTTTATGATTCATTGTCAAAGGATTTTGACCTCTTTGAGTTTTTCTCTCTCTAAATGATAGTGGTGGCTAGAATAAACTCTCTCCTTAGTGAAGGAAGAGGTTCTCAATACCTATGCTAATGAGATACAATGAACATCAAATAGAAAATATTTAAGTCTTGCAAAAACTTATAAAGTATAACCTACATTTATTGAGCTCTTTTAACTCATGAGATATCATTGTATATATAGGTATTATTTTGAGAATAGCACATATGGGAAATCAAAATGTTTCTTAAGAAATTCCGTGCGCTTCATTGATATGAAAATGGAACTATTTGTAAATTCTATGCAAAGTATCCATTTCAATTTAATTAAGTGTGCAAAGTGTTTTCCATGTCTTGCAGGTTAAACAAAGTAGTTTCGGTAATGCTTCTGAGTTTTATGTGTGAGGATTGGTTATTTAAATTTACTGTTTAATATATCACAGCAAAAATACACAGCAATAAAAATTCACCATAGCATAACACAGGAAACTTATGAGGCATTTCACCCCTCCTGGGATACATCTGTCGGTCCAAGGCTCCCCAATGGTATGTCCTTGCTCTATTAATTTGCTCAAAATGGTTACATAGTGAGAAATATGCCTAAAAAGGAAAAAAAATTGTGAATTTGACTTTAGAAGATAGAAATCAGCTAAAAATGGCTTTTGTTTCACCTCAAATAGTGAAGTACAACCCAATACAGCTCCATCTCCCTGAAGGCCCTAATGGCTCTTTCCTCTTCCCTGAAGCAAAAATGGCTGAAGAACACCTTTGTTCGCTCTGCAACCTGTCCCAAACACTCTAGAAGGTCGACGAAAGCCAAAATTGACTAAAATTTGATCTTGTTTGGTCGAAAATTGAGAAAGTTATGACGCAAACAAGATTTTTCCCAGTGGCACTAGAAAACCTCCTCCAAAATTGGAGGAACTCCAGTTAGCTCCACCAAAAAAAGATGGATAGACTAGAATGGCAGAACTGCGTGCTATTTTAGGGGTGACATTTATCGTAACTGCCAGTCGTGTCAGTGCGTTCACATGCGATGTCTTCAGAAACTATTTTTTGCTGGCGGATAACGTTAAACCCCACACCCACGGTCACAACACAAGGTCATGTGGTTAGGGCCTAGCACCATAGGTGCTAAGACCTCTTTTTCCTTGGTTTGAAAGTGTTTAGGCCCTGATCACTGCTTCAGATCGTATGGACTACAACCTTTAGCCCTGAGGGCTTAAACCTTTCTCCGCCCGACTATGCGTTTAACTCCACGACCCGACTGTGTTTTAATCCACCCAACTTGTGCCTGATGTCGTGTTGATCGGGTCGACCCTACCCGAGGAGTCGAGTCGAGGGTTCGACCCTCATGACCTCCAACCTTTTCAACACATTTTTAAACCAATGGTCTGGGACCACGTGGTAGCCTTTGGGTAGGCCACGTGGCACCCTATGATAGGCCTATAAAAACTTTAAATATAAATGAAATTTTCCATTTAAATTTTTTTGAAAATTTTGACAAAATCATTGTCAAAAGTCCTCTTTTTCGAGGTCATTGAGCAATTTCAAACCTCAGTAACTTTCACATACGACATCAGATTTTATTCCCATTCACAGTACTAGAATCACAACGACGAGGCCTTTCCGGTCGTTCAGATTGCAACCATTTCTGAGTAGTTCCATTTTTGAGCATTTTTTCAACTTGGACATGATCTCCTGATCACACCTCCCCATTGGGAAGATTTTGGACCCCAAAAGCCTTAAATTACCTATTCAGAAGATGAGGGTATATATCCTCACCTTTTCCACCTCCATCCATTTTTCCTTACTCGGTTTGTTGCCTTTAAGACCAATCCGAAGATAATCAACTCTTCCCCTTCTTGAAGTGTGTGTCCTTCTGTCAAGGATAACATCCTCTTTTAGCTCATCCAAAAATTCTGGCGAGAAATCCTCTATGGATGGCAGCTTAATGTCACTTTCATGATCAACAATTAAAGGAGGTTCATACAAACGTAAATTTTCCACATTCACAACGGAATACATTTGCATATATGAAGGCAAATCTAGTTGAAAAGCATTATTTCCAACTTGTTTAAGGATCTTGAATAGACCATAATGAATAGGCTTCATCTTTTTACCTTCTCCTTGCATTCTTTCCTTACTAATATGCAGCCATACATCATCTCCTTCTTGAAACTTATGATCAACTCTGTGTTTGTCATGCCTCTCCTTGTACTTTCCTTGACTTTTTTCAAGTTGTTCTTGAACCTGCTGATGTATTAGCTGAATTCTTTCAATGAACATGTGAGATTTTTCAATGTCAATATGCCCATCAATGGCAACATCCTTCTCAAGAATGAAATCTAAAGGTGACTTAGGCAAATACCCAAAACAAGCTTCAAAAGGTGAAGTATTTGTAGAAGAGTGCTTGGCCCGATTGTAAGCATGCTGGATGTAATGAAAATGCTCATCCCAAAGCTTGGGATGCTTGCTGCAATAACCTCTCAAAAGATGTACAATGGTTTTGTTCACTACCTCTGTTTTGCCATCTGTTTGCGGATGGAAAATAGTACTCTTCTTCAAATTGGTGCCCATCATCTTCCATAAATTGGACCAAAAATTCCCAACAAATATGGAATCCCTGTCACTAACAATAGAAGTAGGAAAAACATAATGAACCCATACATGTTGAAAATATAAATAAGTAGTCTGTTCAACAGTTATAGATTTCTTACATGGCATAAGAATACACATCTTGTTGAATCTATCAACTACTACATAAAGATAATCATGCTGATTTATAGACAATGGTAGACCTCCAACAAAATCCAGAGAAACATTTTCCCATGGTCTAGAAGGTACCGGTAATGTCGTATATAAACCAAGATTCCTATTGCTAGGCTTTCTTGTAGCACATAATGAACAACCTCTAATGAAATGTGAAACACTATCTACCATGCGAGGCCAATAACAATACCTCTATAAATGTGCCACCATTTTTCTTACCCCGAAATGTCCAGCAATAAGAGAAGAATGAGCTTCTCTCATGATACTTAGTCTCTCCCCCTGTGGTATACATAACTTGCCCATATGAAACAAAAAATTATTATGCAAGTGATAATCATTCTCCTCAACATGATTCCCTTCACTCAAGTTAGCATACACATCCTTAAAATCAACATCTGATGCATACTTTTCTATGTAGATCTCATGTACAATAGAATCATTCTTAAGTAAAGTAGTAGCACTAATAATAGGCCTTGAAAGCATATCAGAAAATTTATTGAAAATACCTTTCTTGTACCTTATTACCAAGTGAAATTGTTGAAGGAAACCCATCCATTTGAAATGTCGTGACTTCTGTAATTTACTTTTCGACTGCAAGTAATGTAAAGGTTGATGGTTGGTATGAACAACTGTTTCTTTGCCCATCAAATAGTGTTTCCACTTTTTGACGCTTTGTACCAGCACATACAACTCCTTATCATATGTAGGATAATTCACAATAGCACCATTAAATGTCTCAGAATGAAATGCGACAGGCTTACCATGTTGTAAGAGAACTGCACCCATGGCGTAATCACTAGCATTGGTCTGAATCTTGAATGGTTGTCTCCAGTCTGGTAATGAAAGGACTGGCGCTGAACTTATATTCTCTTTCAAAGACTCGAAAGCTTTCTGTTGCTTTCCTCCCCATTGGAAAGCACGCTTCACAGTTGTCACTGCATGCATAGGAGCTGTTATGGCAGATGTTAGTCGTCAGTATTTTCTAGCTGTTTAGATGACTATATGCTTTATCTAGGTTTTTGTAGAAACCAATTCAAACAATCATTTTTTCCTTTAGAAATCCCCTCAGAGAAAATTTTTCACTTTTCCCCTTTCTTGTTTGTTGTGATTAAAATGGTCATCCTCGCAAAACCCCATCCTAGACTGGTAGGCCTTACTTTATCCATGATTATTACTTCTGTCTATAAAAATCTTACTTTTGATGCCTGAAATCTTCCTATTTCGCCAAATTGTCTGGCCAAGATAAGTTAAGCCTTTCCTTATATTTTCCTGCTGCCCAAGTCACTATTGATGACAAAAGTGCTTCTAGAAAACCCTTCACAGTAATGACAAAGTGTCTAGGTTTATAGTTGATGGTGCTTAGGTAAAATATCTAAAAAATCCCTGTGTCTGGTTAAAAACTTTGTTTTTAACCATCAGTTAAGAGCCCTTTCCTAAAAACCTTACTAACAAATCTATTAGTCTTCCTTAAGTCATGCACCATCATGTATCATGCATTTTTGTTTCAACAGAGCTCAAAGGTAAAATCAAGAGAAGCAGAGCTGACATGGTCATTTTTCTAAAAGAAAGCACTCAAACAATCTCCAGGGTGGCCCCTCCTAAACTGATAGTAAAATCGGCCAAGAGTAATTCACCCTATCAAATACATCTCTGTAGGGATGTCTTGATGTTTGGCCTAAATCAAAACAGGGCAAAAGAGAGGCACCAAAGAAAAGCTTCAGTCAAGACAGTTGGCATTTTGAACAAAGGTACAATGAGCTAAAAACACAGGAAAATCAAGTTTTTTACTACAAATTAGGGATATCTTGAAGATTTCAGAACATCATCCATAAGGTCTAAAAAGCACAGCAAACTGGAAGCTACTGTAGAGGTCTTGATGTCACTATAAGAGGTAACATACTGCTCGTTCAAGTCTTTGTGAAAAATCTTAGAAAAAATCAGTGATATGTGAGAAACATGGCACATTTTAGCAAAGATACCCTTGAAATGGTTTATGTGCCTCAAAACATAAATGAGAGAGGGTCAGCTGCCCTTTTTCCATGCTCCTGCAGACAAGACAAAAAACCATCAAAGGCGCCATCAGTGGAGAAGACTAAGACTACTACAAAGGGACAGTCATGCTAAAAGAGGAAAACAATAGGCATGTTGTTTACAAAAATCTGTTTGTTGTCCTCACAGTGGGAAGGTTTTTCAGGTTTTTCAGAAATTTGGATGAATATGCAAGTGGGCATTATGAAGTAAAAACAACACCTCTTTCATAGACAAGCAGAGGGTGTAAACGTTTTCCTGAGAGGGTGTAAGGATTTTGCTGAGTCATCTTCTAAAGATAAGTGAGAAGCAGAAAACTCCACTGAATCAAAATATGTGATTCAAAATCCAAGGGGTCACAAAATTTGATTTTAAAGGCACTGAGTGCCATTGCACTAAAAAGAGAAAAATCAAAGTTTGAAAGTTAAAATGTTACATAGAGGCGCCAATCACAGACTTGATTCAAAATGGAGGCAAAAGAAGTTGTAAAATTCACCTTGAAAATGGAAGATTGCCATCATAAGCCTAATCATGTGCTCGGATGCTAAAGGGAGTAGTAAAGAACAACAGCAAAAGGACTAGCTCCAAAAAGAGCTAAGGCACTAAAAATATAGTTAAGGGGAGACAATGCAAAGGTGAAGTCAAAAACTTTAGAGAAGTGGGTTTTTTGTTCAGAATTATTTCAAAAAGGAGCATAAACAACCCCAATGGCCTTTTTCCTTTTCATTCAACCTTTGGCCAAAGAAGAAATGTGTTTGAAGTCTCGAAGAGCATCCTCGGGCGATTTTTTGCAGACGTTGCGTGCCTGTAGGTGCGTCTAGTGCATGCTTTAACCAGACTCTGTTCGCCTAAAGAATGGTGCTGCATGTTTTTGTTTTCGCCCAACGTGCAGAAACTCCTTCCTAACAGTGCCTCGACTCCGTGTGTAAACAGCACCTGTGCCCGCTGGTGTTGCGTGCCTACCACTGTGTCTGTCGCCCAAGCCAAAAGGCACTGCGCACCCGACACGGTGTCTGTCGCAACACCGTCCCGTGCAGACAGCACCCGGGCAGATGCTGCGCGCCCACCACTGCGCCCATCACACACGACCTTGTGCAGACAGCGCCCAGGCTGACACTGTGCGTCTGAAGGAAAAGCGTAGCACTGCCCATAAATTCACAGAAAAGGCCAGAATTGTCCCTTTTTTCGCCCAGAAGCTACTTCTTACCATGAAAAGGTGTTTTAAGAGGTATTTTCCATTATTTTACATCTCCTCATCAGGTTTTTGAGCTAATAAAGCACCAATTAAGGCTAGGATTGTGTCTAAGACAATTTGAGGGAAATAATTAAATAGAAGTGTAACCTATTCTATGTTTATCATCTAGCCTTATTTAGAAGTCCTAAATCTCCTAATAAGCCTCTCTCCTTTTCACTTCATCAACAAAAAGGCTTTTGTTAAAATATTGAAAGAAAGGGTAAAGTAATCACCATGTCTCAAGAAGATAGTGATGAGCCTCAAAGACCAAGGAGACATTCTAAGAAATGAGGCAAACCCAATAGGTTTGAACCTACAGACACCAAAGAGTTGGTTGTCTCACCTTCTATCTTGTCTTATTTCCAAGAACTAGGATGTTTTGAGTTCTACAACAAGGTACAAGAAATCAAAATCCATCCTAAACTGACTGAATTATTTTCCTTAAGGCTTCACATACATAACGTTCATTTGGCAAGGTTAAATTTTGAGTTAACCCCTAAAGCTGTCTCTGAAGCCACTAGGATCCCTTGCATAGGAGAGAGATGGTTTAAACAGACACATCTTGACTTGATCCATTATCATCCTTTTCTAAATCCTAGTTGTCAAGCTGCATGTAAAGCCATTTTTCCTTTTTCCCATCTACTGGACAGGTATGCCCTCCTTATGAAGATTGTCATGAAATACTTTACGTGTGAGGTTCGTTTCTCCTAAATCTACTCCTATCATATTAGATTCATCATGCACTTCACCAGGACCAAGCTACTGAACTTGCCTTATTTCCTATGCAAAAGCCTTGAAAAAATGTCCACCATCATGAAAAAGAAGCCTCCAGCTTAGCAGATGGAAAGCCTATTTCATCACTCTCTTGTAAAAATCATTATAACTCACCAACTGGAGCAACAAGGCATTCCTTGGGAAACCTTTATCACCCATGATGACTTTACCTCTTCATCCTCCATCCCATTGCAAAATGTGCCATCCTCTTCTCAAAATCTTCCTCATACTCCTTCATCGCCTTCCATTGACTATGTTTCACTTTCCTCCCATGAATCACTCTCCCAAGCAAACATTCTTCAAACACCTTCTACAAATAGAATTGATCATGAAGAAAGCAATGTTGGCCCTGAAGAAAGCGGTAGTGGCCCTGAAAGAAGCACTGATGATGAGGAAGAAAGCGGAAATGATCAAAGTAAGGAAAAGTGTGAGGAATATGAGAGTGAGGAAGAAGATAATCAAAGTGAGGAAAAGTGTGAGGAAGAATAAAGTGAGGAAGAAGATAATTAAAATAAAGAAGGAGGAAATGGCCTTGAAGAAAGCAGCGGAGGCCCTGAAGAAAATAGTGATAATCAAAATGAATCAAGGAGTGATGACCACAATAATGAAGATAAGGAAGATGATACAAACAGTGAGGGAAAAGATGATGAAGACCTTGAGGAAAATAGTGTTGATCATGTTACAAACAATGACAGATGAATAATATGAAGATAGCCAAGGGGAAGATGGCAAAAACAGCAGGGAAAATGAAGACAACAAAGGGGACAGCAGTAAAGACAGTAGCAAAGAGATAGATAGCCAAAAAGAAGACAATAAAAAAAGCAGCAGCTCTAAAAACACAAATCAGGAAGATAGCAAGGTTTTAAATAGTGATTCCCAGAGTGAGGAAGAAGGGAAGCACAGTAAAAACAACAAAGACACTAGCAGCCAAGGGAAAAACAACAGAAACAACAGCACATATAAAGACAAGAAGCAAGAGGAAGACAGTCACAGCAAAGAGGAAATTGATGAGAATAGTCTAGAGACATTTTTCAGAGTGGTCTTAAATACACAAGGAAATGATGGCAAAAGTCTTAATGATGGGAACAGTCAAGATAGCAGAAAAAAGGGCAAAGACATGGATAGTCTTGAAGATAAAAAAGTATCAGACTTAGGCACCTCCCACCACACAGAAACAAAGCATGACCTTTGTAAAGATCCTCCTAGTGGTAAAATCATTACAAATGTTGAAATTGATAATCAAAAGGACTTCCAACAACTAAGTGACAAAGGGACACCCACAGAAAACATTCTTGAAGAAAACGACACTCCTAGGGCTGTAAGTGACCAAATTGAACAAGCCCAGTCTTTAACACCTCCCATCATCCCTTATCAGAAAGGTAGGAGGCATGTGTTTGCTACCTCCAAAAGGCAAGGGGCCATGCACTACCCCTCAAAAGCAGTGAAAGGTAAAATCTCCAAAATAGTGAGAGGTAAAGTCACTCAAGAAGTAAAAAGCAATGTCACCAGGGAATTAAGGAGCAGAGGTAAACTGCCAAATAAAGGCAAGGGTGGATTTCCAAAGAAGGACAAGGCTAAGAAGCCCATGAAGGAAAAAGGAAAGAAGGCAATGGAAGAACAATAAATAAGCCATGAAAAGAGAGAGAGAATTTGAACTCATCCACATTGACAGTGATGAGGACAGTGAAATAAAGATTCTTAATTCCCTCTTACAAGACCAGGATGCACAAGTTAGAGATTTGGTGACTGATTTGGAAAGATCAAAACATATCATTCATTTCGTACAAACACAAAATGTGAAAATGAGTGGCCAACTTGCCATTTATGAAGCCCGGGCACTCAAGTACAAAAGAGAGGCTCAGAAATCACAAGTGAATCTATAAGATTACATGGGTTACTATGAAGATGATGATGAAGAAGAAGGGCCAGCTAGGAAGAGGCCTAAGACTATGGGTCTTAGGAGAGCATTAGAAAAACAGAGAGACGAAGAATCTGCTCGAGCACAACAGTTCCCTCTCACTAAGCTCCTTGCCTTAGAAATTGAACATGACAAAGAATCTTAGCTAGAAAGGGAAAACCTACATTTAGAGGCCAAATTGGAGAAAGAAAACAAGGATTTAGGCTTACAAAGAAAGATTACTCAGCATTACAAAAAGCTAAATCAGTTTGCTAGAAAAAAGCTCAAAACTGCCCAAAGGAGGCACTCGGCACAAAAAGATGGAAATGACCAAGCTAGGATTGGAATCTTGGCTCAAGATTCATTGCAGGTCTCTATGGACCCTTGAAAGATTCACTCACCAATTTTGAGCAAAATTGGACACTTTTTAGTTTTTTGTGAATTTTTAAGACTAGGAGTGCAGCACCCCAGACGCTGCGCTTTTTCGCAGAGCATCTTTAGTAGGAAACGTTTACATTTTTGGATTCCTTGGCACTAGGGGAGTATTCTCATGAAGTTTCAGCTCATTTGAAGCTATTTTGGTCCCTCAAAAGGTCCAAAAACAACCATTTTTCACCTTTCTGCCACTGTTTCTGAGCAGGTACTGCGCCCCTGGGTTTCTGCACCATTTTCAATTTTTGAGCATCTTCTAGAAATACTATTGAAATAAATAAAGTATATTTTTAAATTAGACATCCATAGCTTTCCAACGGGCCATCATGGGGCCTTTTTTGACATCGGGAAGACCTCCAAAACCTTGTTGCAAAAAGGCCTTTTTTGGTGCTGCGCGCCTGGAAATTTTGAAAAAAAGAGACAAAATTCTGCATTCCTATGTGAGGACAAAGAAAATGTGCATTAGGAAAGTTATATCATGTATTTCAGAGCCTAAAAGTCAATATTTTTTCTATTTTGGTCTGAGAAAGATATTTTGAAGAGATATTTTGTGCCTTGGACCTTGTAAGGCCTCAAGGACAAATTAGGATCTTTTGCTTTGGCCAATGGCCTTCTAGATGCTCTAGTGGGATTTTCTCCTCTTTGCTTATATAAACCATGAGGATTCACTGTAATAAACTAGGAGAAATTGACATGTTAAGAGCAATACATAGTTTTATGAGCTTGGAGAAAATATTGGTTTTATGAAGTGGATGAATGTCTTGCTTGGCTTGATGGTGGAGGAGCATTGTGTGCAGGATTCCATAGCTTGGTGAATGGTGATGTTTCCCTGATTTGTTTATGTCTTATTGTTTTCATTAATGTTTCATGCTTCTTGTTTGCTATAGATCAGAAAAGTATAGGTTGAGACATGCTCATGGAAGGACCTCAAACCTCCTGTTTATTTACAGCTTTGATGTTTTCTTCTACTTGGTCATTATAAGGAATTCTTAACTACTCCTTAGGTCCACCAAGAATTTATTATTTGTTTCATTAATGGTCAGTATGTTAGCTATAAAATCTGATTCAAGGTATTCCCTGCTTATTTGAAGTTCTCAAAACTCTATTTTTGAAATCTTTCTATGAAATATTGATTGAATAGGTTAAGTCAAAGAGGTCTCATTCGATCTTGCCCTTTGTTCATGCTTACCAACTTGTTTCAGAGTTCCCGATAATTTGATATATGTTTTTTAGGAGTTCCCTCTTCATATATTAAGTTATTTGTTTATCTTATATGTTTTCCAAACAGGTGAAGGTGAATTTCTAAAGTTAGGAGTTCTTATGCTTCTATGTCTCACCTAAATTTTTATCTTTCATGTTTATCAGTTTGAGTATTGTTCATAGAGATTAATGGTTTGCCCTACCTCATGAGTATTTTCTTTCAAACTATATATATGTTTAAGACTTCTTCATTTTTCACAAACTAAATGTTCATTTCACCTCACACCTCACCCAAAGGATCCATTGAACTTGCTAAATCGGCCCTGCAGTACACCTTGTCCATCATTTAGACATCCTTGACTTTATCTGACCCCATAGCCCTGTTGATTTGATGAAATATCTTTCTATTTGTCCAACTTGATTAGCTTTACCTCAAAACCAAAACAAACCAAAATATACTTAACAGCTAGCCTAAAATCAAACATACAAAGTGAACAAGTTCACATCCTTCGCATCATAGAGAGAGTCCTCTCTGAGTCCAGGAAGGCTAGGTCCTAGGACTTCAAATATTGGTCTGATGTCACCCTGTCATTTGGTTTACCAATCTACCAAATTACGGGACACTACCAATAGAGAATTTAGAAATAAACTTCCTCCAATACTGAGCTGCACCCGAAAAACTTCTTACCTCTGTAATGGATTTGGGAGTAGGCCAATTCACAATGGCTTCTACTGTAATATTCCTACATTAGCATGCAACTGATAGGAATATTTATTTTTTATTTTTTCACCTAGTAGATGAATAAATGGGAGAAAGAGACCCATACTTAACTTAAACTAGCATAAAAACCCTCTTGGTATGAAATGGGATCATTCTCGTAGCTGGATTTGACACCACCATGTGTGAACAAGGACAATTGGATGTGGACAAAGTCAAGTTTGACCAAGTCAACACCATTCATGGAGAAGAGTGGAGCATCAATGCAAATAGCTCAATATGAACAAGGATCAGTTTAAACAAACATATGAGAGCTAGCTTGAAGACACTTGGGTGTGAAAATGGGTGAAGCAGGTTGAAGAGGTCAACCTTGACCAAATCAAACAACGTGGTTTTGGAGTAGTGGCCTTGATGGAGATACAACACAGTTTTGGAGGGAGATTGATCATGTGATGTGGAAACCCTAATGTGTGGGACCCAAAGGTGAGGAGTTTCACATAGCTTATAAGGAAGAGGATGGCAACCATTTGAGGTTAGCTTGATTATTATTTATTTGATGGTCTGCATGACGGTTTGGAATTCTCTTGCTGTTTAGCAGATTGCAGTGTTGTTTAGCACCAGGCATTCCTGTTTAGGAATTCCTTCTCCTACCTTAAGAGGCCTCTTGGAGGAGCATTGTACCTCGGTTTTCCACATTCAGGCTTGAGGCCAAGCATCCTCCTTCAGCTACAATTTTATTTCTGTAGAGCATAACATTGTGTTATAGGGTGTTGTAGTGGAAGGTCCACAACACCACTTCCGAAGCTTGTTTTTTAGAGGAGGGAGCATTCCTTTCTTTGGAAGATGAGTGAGGGAGATTTCTAAGCATATTTTACATCATGGTAGTTGGCCAAAGCATTCTCCATCTCCTATAGTGCAATCCCTTACAGGAACTGCGTCATTTTTCTAAGTATTGTAGTTTCAAGGTCAAGACCCTTGATCTTGAGCTTTTTCCTTGGGGAAAGGGCCAACCCTTCTCCTGGAAGGATCGTATAAGCATCTTCTTCTATTTTCTTGTATTATTCAGCTACATCTATATAGAGTTGCAGTATAAGTGTGTTATTTTCAGATCTAGATCCGCAGATCTGGTTTTTTATACTTGTACTTTTATGGAGCCCTTGCCGGGTCATTCCTATATTGTATAAAAAGGAAGAGATCTCCATTTTTGTCAACCATTGGATGATTGTAAACTCTGGATCTATTATTTCTTGTAATTTTCTGCATAAACCCTCATTGAAATAATGTTTTCACATGCTCAGGAAATTCTGCATGTCATAAGTCATGGGGTTTGGGGATTTTTGAGTTGTATTGACTTGGGAGGATTTGTTTAGCATGGTTAGAGAGATTTGTTTTTGCTCCAATTCTGCATGTGAGATTCATATAGCATGAAATAATGGATCCAAGTCCCATTTCTCACATTTATAGCGTAATTATCTGTAATTAACATTTTTACGCTCTATATTGCTGCATTTCCTCACTTGGAATGAGTTAATGGGACATAATCTTGTTGCTGAACATTCATTTGATGGATAGGTGTTCCTTTCACACCTTATGAGCTGATTTACACTGCTATTGTGTTCATACATTGCTGCATCCCGTTTTTGGGATATTACAGTGGTATCAAAGCATGATCCTTAGCTCATCATGTGAGTTCCAACTAACATAAGGATAGAGAGAAGGAGAAAAGATTAGAATGATGGAGAGAATGATTTTTCTCTCATCAATTTTCAGATCTAGAAATAACCTCTCTCGGGAGGTTAAGCAGATGAAGGAGAAGAGATGCCAAGAAAATCCTAGAGGGTTTCAAGAAGAGGAAGGACCATGCACTTCCTATTCTCATAAAGAAGAAGACAAGAATAATGGAGGACACTTGGATCATCAGATTCTAAGGGAATACCTTGTTGAGTACAATTCTCAACCTAGAGCCTTCAAGGGGACTCTAGCCTTCCCACAGTTCATTCAACTGGAGGAAGAGTAGACCAGAAATATAAGGAGAATGAAGGGCAATAGGTTTCTATTGTCTACTATGATCATCTTTAGCAAGGGATTGGGAAAGAAGACTTGGAAGCATTCTTCCTAATACATCCAGCAGTAAAGAGAGAAGTAGTATAGATTGCAGACCGCACATGAAGGGCAAAGCAAGCACTTGGTGGTTAAGTCATCACACCCGGAAAATTTGTCCGGCCAACAGTAGGGGATCTCCCCGGTAGAAAGTCCCAATTAGACCTTGAACCGTTTGGAGTAGGGATCCCGTCCGGGGCGTGGGTCCGGCTACCTCTTAAGACGCCTTCCCTTAGGTCTCAAAAGAACCTGATTGAACCAGCGGACATACACTTATTCACGTGATACAGAATACAGGATTGATGTATTAGACCCGAATCAAACACTATGCGTAGCAAGATTATGAATAAAGCATGTACGCCTCAGGAGATGTCATTAGCAACACATCTTTTGGGGGTAATGCTTATAAGGTAGTCTAACCACAAAAGGAACAGTCCTTTATGATGAGATATCCTTTACTTCTGAAAGATGAAACGAAATGCTAACAAAATAGTTCATTAACATTCATTATTAGAACAGATGATAAAATAAACATCATTGATACAACACAGATAGCCATGACGCATAAATGATGACATAAAGAGTGCAGCTTCATTAATCATAGGATGTTCCGAAACTGTACAAGGAATACACACAGTGTTTGCACAGCAAAACACATCATAACCATAGGGTGTTTTAACAAGTATCTCTATATTCAGATGCGTAAGGGTACAATCCTTCAATACAATGCCATGTAGTTCTTCAGTTTCCAAAAGGAAAAAGCCCCTATACAAGTTCCCGTAGGAGTATTTATAATGCCAAAACTGCCCGTTGGGCTTTCTTGACTGTTCAGCTTCTTGACCGTTGGGTTGCCTTGCGACCCATTTCTTTTGCGACCTGCGACCTGAGCCGTTGTCGCGACCTGCGACCTGGCTGCTGTTGTTGCGACCTGAGAATTGACTGGGTCGCGGGGTCGCAGAGTGTAAGAGAATTTCCAAGGTGCGACCTTGCGACCTTGCGACTAGGTCGCTGGGTCGCAGAGTCGCATAAGGTGGAAAAACTGAGATATGCGACCTTGCGACCTTGCGACTAGGTCGCTAAGTCGCTGGGTCGCGAAAAGGAGGAAAATCAAAGAAATGCGACCTTGCGACCTTGCGACTAGGTCGCTGGGTCGCAGGGTCGCAAAAGGCTGAAAACCAAAGAAATGCGACCTTGCGACCTTGCGACTAGGTCGCTGGGTCGCAGGGTCGCAAAAGGCTGAAAACCAAAGAAATGCGACCTTGCGACCTTGCGACTAGGTCGCTGGGTCGCAGGGTCGCAACGGCTAAAAACTGAAAGTATGCGACCTTGCGACCTTGCGACTAGGTCGCTAGGTCGCTGGGTCGCAAAAGGTGCAAACCGAAGATGTGCGATCTTGGCATATCTGCGAGCTGTAGTCTTCTTTCGGTGAATGTGGCCGGGTGCTCTCGAACATAAAGTGATTTCTTTGGAGAGTCATGGGGATGCGCTTTTTTGAACAGGTCCTACTATTTGCTGGGGAAGGCATTTTCTCTTTGCGCAAACTCGAAGGTTCTTCCTGCAATAAAACAACAGAGGTCATAGATTGACTGATAATAATGCTAAGGGTACTTTAATTAATTTGCAAGAGAGAAGACAAATGAATTTAGACCCCTGTGTGGTCAAGATTTTGTCAATCAGAGAAAATGGCATGTGCAGACTTTTCTCTGCCCTTCCTTTGACAGGATCATCATCTTCCCCACACACAAGGTTCTCTTTAAGTCTCAGATTAAATGCTTGACAGTCACGAGCTTCTTCATTCACGTCCTCAGCGTTCACCGCAGGCATTCATGCTCATCGCTTTTTTTTTTTTTTTACTTATTAGAGGAGCAATACTTGCCATCTTTAATCGGAGAATCTCAGGTATCTTGACTAAGGAGGACTGCGACCTCACTTAAAATCCTATGCCAGTCCAACCACAAAACTTTGCATCTGCATTGAATTTTGTTTTGGGGTGGTGTAATAGCAAAGTACTTATTCAATGGTAGGCGTGGCCTCCATGTATGGACATGTCTCTCTGTCATATGATCTGGTCGCAGTTTGGAGGAAGAGGCGAGTTTTGACAGACCATGGGCAGGGTTTGCTGAGGCATTTCCCCGAAATTCTCTCCCTCCTGGTTGTAGCACATTATCCATTATTGCAACAGTTTCTTCATTTTATACAGTCGGATCATCATCGTAGTGCACTCATATTGCGAATTTATCTCGTAGTGCACGTTTTAAAGGAACGCATCATCATCGTAGTGT
The DNA here is from genome assembly GCA_034641835.2 of Pinus albicaulis. Classification (NCBI taxonomy): domain Eukaryota; kingdom Viridiplantae; phylum Streptophyta; class Pinopsida; order Pinales; family Pinaceae; genus Pinus; species Pinus albicaulis. The sequence continues at coordinate 1,533,452,415 of CM076570.1, read as the reverse complement.
ACCGTTTCTGAAAATTTGATCGCCACATATAGGTATAACGTAAATATTGAACGTGGGCCCCATGCATGTAATTATGAACGTTGGACTATAAAACATATATCTGTTCCACCTTAAAACGCAAATTTCGACCAAATGTCATATAACGGTTTCCCAAAACTCTGCCATAGGAATGCTCACGTGGCATCATCATGCATTTTATATAGCTTTGACCATGTTTCAACCCTGATGTTTTGACCATTTTATATATTTGTTTGCTCCATAGTTTGAAAGAAAATTTTGGTTGTTGTATGGATATATGTCCGCTCCATATAAAACTCTGGCGTAGAGACATTTACACCAGCTTGTAACGGGCTCATGCACCATGTTCCAACGTAAAACTTCCTGCCATATACCTGCTCCGCATGCTTTATTGTAGATTGAAACTGCACAAATCGAGATAATTACTCCATGCGACGTGTCCATACAACCATGCGTAAGGTTGAAACCATATATGCATGCGCCACTTGGATTACAACTGCACCGTTAGAATGTTTGCTCCCATTTGTCACTGCCTACAGTTTCGCTATAGCTCTGACCGTGTTTTCATTACAACGTCAACTATTGTATGTACTATATGGGCTCCAAACTTTTACATGAGACGAAAAGTTATCGGACCTTTGCACACCGCTCCACACTTTAAAACACGACCATTTTATATTCACCAATACGTAGACTTTAGCATTGAAAATTCTCTTCCACATGTAATTCATGCCATGTAAACATTGATTTTCGTAAATGGTTTGTACGTGTATATTGCTTCAGCATACGCCGTGAATTGAACAAGCCATCAAACCCTTGACTCCACGCAACGTAGATATTGGATGTCAGACCGTAAAATGTATATCTGTTACATGTCTGCTTGGCGCCCGTTTGCCGTGCGTTTTAACCATAAAGTGGACTTCTGTAAATGTATATTTGTTCTACAACATTTACGTGGGTCGAAAACCCTACCATCGAACACTTGCATCCCATTCAACGTGTCCATGCAATCTTTCGCCGGGTTTCAACGTCAAGTTGACCGTCAGACCTGCCCCACGTGGAAGGGACTGCATCATTAAACTATTTGTGCCACTGGTAACGCAGCGTGTCTGCTCGGAAATCTTATGCAGTCGTGAAGTCTTATGTGATTTTATATGGTTTGAATAATATGAAATTGCACCAAGACTTTGTATCATCAATTGTTTTTGCTTTCACCATCGACTTAGCGCCCATGCAACGTGGTCTTACACCTCGTATCAATATGCACATGGTCTTGTATTAATATATGCATGGTCTAGCGCCTTGTGTTAATATATAGACCGTCACCTTGCGCCTTGTAGTTAAAATGTACAACATCACCTTGCGCCTTGTATTAATATATGCATGGTCTAGTGCTTTGTATCGATACATATAACATCACCTTGCGCTTTGTAATAATATATGCATGGTCTTGCGCTTAATATGATCATTTACTTTCCCTTATAATTCGAAAGCTTCTCGTTTTGAAAGATTGAATGTCAAAATATACTTATTAGACCACATTGATAGCCCTTTTCACATTTGCCTTTTCTACCCGGCTACCACTGGCATATGCATTTCAACATGACCCCTTTAGGTCCAATCTAACATTGCCCATCTCATATGGTCCCACATACACAAACTTTATGGATATGGAAGCGTAAAGGCGACTAGGACTGTAAGGCCATTTTATTGCTCCACGTTGTACTCCTTGCAGCGTAATTAATTCCACACTATGCAGCTTAAGATCCATAATTGTTGCTTCCAAAGGGTGCGCTCACATGTTTGAAAACTCTGTCGTTGGCTTGCCACACCAACACATATGCTTTCACACTGCCACTTGGCACGAGAATGCCTTGAATGAAAATGTCACTCCTCAGGGAGATCTCCTGAGTTTGCTTTGTTCACCGAGCCATAATTAATGCTAGACTTGTCGAAATGGCGACAAATGTTCCTTTGTATATAGACATCGACACGGAGCTGGCATTGTGCGGGATCTCCATAATTTTGGTGTGCACTAACGAGGAACACCTTCTGCGTTGGTGACACAATAGATTCTTTCTCTGATCGACACATATCACATTATTCTCTTTTTAACAGTACTGGTCACTTGCTCCTCCTCCTCCCCTGTTCCGCATCTTTGGCCTCGTCGTTGAGCTCAATTTCATTTCCCTCGATGTCGCGACACGACTGAGGAGTCTGTTACCCGTGGGGTCGACCTGTGTAGAACATTACGACAATCATAATTATTCTTTGATAATGGTGCCCACAGATAAAACATATGAGACTAGCAAATGTAACAGAGGTATTCAAACCACATGCTTAATGACCTACAGCGACAGGGCCTTTAATTGTTAACACACAAAAGTTTTCCCATTTAAAAGTATGTATGGCAAGCCCATTACACATGACGCGACTGTGATACGAGTGTTCAGTCGCATGTCGGATGATCCCTCCCACACATGGCGTGATTGCAGCGACAACATCAAGTCATGGTGACGAGACAACTCATGAGGGTTTGGGGATAGGTCGCTAAGATGGAGTTGATTTGTGGGTTCGGTGAAAGACCTTGACAACTAAGCGAGCATAGGGGGACCCAAAATTTTAAATATACCCAAAATTTTGGGTGGTGTTGTAGCGGCTACAAACGGTCTATAAGTCTAAGCACAAAAAGTATCTACTTTCGTGGATTTCACTCAGAGGGTGATCAAGAGATTTGATGAAGAAAAATCAGAGAGCGAGGATCCCTCCCCACCACTTGAAGAGACTTGTATCAACACTGTCACAAACTTGGAGGAGAACCCTTCAACATCAGCAGTTGAGGGAGCCAACACAGTGGAAGAAGGAACTCTTGTAGCCACACAAGGTGTTCCCAAATCCCATCAAGGTATGATTGAATTTCCACTTTCTATTGTTGCAGCAAATATTTTAGAGGATTGTGGAAATCTATTGTTGCATGACCTAGGATCATCACTTACTGCTAATCTAGAGCAACAGAGTTGCACTGTGCTGTCCAAGAGCAGCAGTGAAGAATGAAGGACCCAGTCCTCATGGGAGCATTCAAATGTCAGCCTCATTCAAGAAGCAATGGAGGAAGAAATGACAAAGGGTAGACATCTTGAGATGAGAAACATTTTCTCCCCTCTAGATGAAACTCTCTCAATGAGCATGCCACAACTCAAAGAGATATTTCTACTTGCAGCAGATCCAAGACCCCATTGGTTTTGGGAGGCCATGCATGAGGAGGAGGTATCATTAAGAGATCCCATTGGAGGTGCACTTCAACATTTCATGAAGTGCAAAGTTCTTCAAAGGTTTGAGGAGGTTAGTGTCCTACAATGGGGGGATACCAAGTATTTGTAGAATGAGATCCATCACCCACATTGGGATGAGTGGATGTTAGTATGGAGCAAGGGGTTTCCAAACCACTTGTAGATCTATGATACAGGCCAGCAAGAAGCATGGCTGCCCTCGTTGCTCTTGGATGAGTATGGTTACTACCCAAAGATTCATATTTTATTGTTTCATGCCTTATGTCTCAATGATAGAATGCATAAGAAGAAGGCATGGTTGCTTTGGCTATTAAGAAGAGAGTTTGGACATCACATGTCAAATTTTATGTCCATATGTTTAATCTTATTTGAGGTATGTCTCATGTGTTTACATATATTTCTATTCGAGACGTATCTCATGTATGTACATTGGTTTGGGAGGGAGGATAACTCCCACATGATGTGGTATAAGGGAGCTTGTTTACATTTGGTTGATCAGACATCTCACATGTCCATCTCTGTATTATTGCTCCATGAATTTCATCATGATAATGCAAGGAGGCAGCAAGAGTCATTGTTGCTATGCTTACTATTGGGAGAGTATGGGCAGAAATTTCTCCATACTCATCATCATATTTCAAGAGGAATGTATGGCACATTCAAGGTGCAAAGAGGCTACCCTTCAACATTGAAGGATAAGGAGGGGCTTCCACTTAGGAAGAAGATTTCCCCACATAGCAGCATGATAGTGGATAAATCTAACATTTGGAATGTCAAGGAAGGGGATCATAGAGTGACAAGAGCCTTATCACTAGGGCCAACAACGCTGTCACTTGGGAGTATGTTTCTATTGATTGGGTGTTCCCAGGGGAGCATGCATCCTCTCTTGTTGCAGATTTTTATGAGAAGATTCTCATGGCAGGACTCATGCATGGACCTCACTTTCAGCCTACTCTTTATGCATGGTAAGAAATATATTTTTGTACTTATTGATTATTTCATTGAGTATCTACATTTTCTCACCATGTATGTACAATGCATTGCTCCACAAGAGGGCAAGATTATTTATGTGATTCATGGTCTTGCTAGAACCAGCGTCTATGATGGAGATAACCCCTCTCTACATGACTTTGGACAAGTGTGTTTTCATTCTCATTGTACTCAGCTGATATACAATGCTATTTACCACCTCATGGTAGATATGAAAACATGCACAATTGTCACCTTGTTGAAAGACCACTTGCCACATGATGAGCTAAAGTAACCGTTAGAGAGACTGCGCTGTATCCACTTGATAAACCATTGGTATCATCCAAATTTACACATAACCTTCATCATTTTTCTGATTTGGATTCCAAATGGAGATGATGTGCCATTCATTTTGAATGGGATGATTTGGGCCAGCATGATTCATGACATGGGAGAAAGGATCTTTGGGGATCTAATCTTCTTCTTGCCACTTGAGGGTAACTTTATTGCAGCCCAAGATCATCATATGCTCTACAATTATCATAAGTGGAGAGGAAAACAGTGCGGGGTAGGCCATTTTGTCTACCATGTTCAGTTATTCAGCCCACCTACATTGCAGGAGCCAAAGGTGGAGGAGATCTTTCATGAGTTTCCATGTTGGAGGGTGACTCATCTTCTATGGATGATAGCATGGGGATGGGGGTTTTACATGGGAATGATAGTTCCCAACAAATTTCAGTCACCATGCCTTGAGATGACCTCTAGACAACACATAGTTGCCTCCTTGAGTATTTCACCTTTTCATGATGATGGCTATTTAGGATGCTCACCAAAAGCTAGCTTGCATGCTTGGGAGGGGCACTATGGAGATTCATTGTTGAGACAAAATCATATTCCTTGGAGATTTTCAACATATGAAGATGCTACAGGAGGAGGAGAGGAGACTCTTCAGTTCTATCCTTGCAGTTGCTTGAGGACAAGCAACAATTGGGAGGGGAGGACTGTAATATTCCTACATTAGCATGCAACTAATAGGAATATTGATTTTTGATTTTTGCACCTAGTAGATGAATAAATGGGAGAAAGAGACCCATACTTAGCTTAAAATAGCATAAAAACCCTCTTGGTATGAAAGGGGATCATTCTAGTAGTTGGATTTGACCCCATCATGTGTGAACAAGGACAATTGGATGTGGACAAAGTCAAGTTTGACCAAGTCAACACCATTCATGGAGAAGAGTGGAGCATCAATGCAAATAGCTCAATATGAACAAGGATTAGTTTAAACAAACATATGAGAGCTAGCTTGAAGACACTTGGGTGTGAAAAAGGGTGAAGCAGGTTGAAGAGGTCAACCTTGACCAAATCAAACAGCGTGGTTTTGGAGGAGTGGCCTTGATGGATATACAATGCAGTTTTGGAGGGAGATTGATAATGTGATGTGGAAACCCTAATGGGTGGGACCCAAAGGTGAGGAGGCTCACATAGCTTATAAGGAATATGATGGCATCCATTTGAGGTTAGCTTGATGATTATTTATCTGATGGTCTGCATGATTGTTTGGCATTCTCTTGTTGTTTAGCAGAGTTGCAGTGTTGTTTAGCACAAGGCATTCTTGTTTAGGAATTCCTTCTCCTACCTTGAGAGGCCTCTTGGAGGAGCATTCTACTTCAGTTTTCCACATTCAGGCTTGAGGCCAACCATCCTCCCTAAGCTACAGTGTTATTTCTGCAGAGCATAACGTTGTGTTGCAGGGTGTTGCAGTGGAAGGTCCACAACACCACTTCCGGAGCTTGTTTTTTAGAGGAGGGAACATTCCTTTCTTTGGAAGATCAGTGAGGGGGATTTCTAAGCATATTTTACATCCTGGCAGTTGGCCAAATCATTCTCCATCTCCTACAGCGTAGTCCCTTGCAAGAACTGTGTTATTTTTCTAAGTATTGCAGTTGTAGGGTCAAGACCCTTGATCTTGAGCTTGTTCCTTGGGGAAAGGGCCAACCGTTCTCCCGGAAGGATTGTATAAGCATCTTCTTCTATTTTCTTGTATTATTCAACTACATCTATACAGAGCTATAGTATAACTATGTTATTTTTCAGATCTAGATCTATAGATCTGGTGTTTTATACTTGTACTTTCATGGAGCCCTTGCCGGGTCATTCCTATATTGTATAAAAAGGAAGAGATCTCCATTTTTCTCAGCCATTGGATGATTGTAAACTCCAGATCTATTATTTCTTGTAATTTTCTGCATAAACCCTCATTGAAATAACACTATCACAGGATCAGGAAATTTTGCATGTCATAAGTTATGGGGTTTGGGAATTTTTGAGTTTTATTGACTTGGAGAGATCTGTTTAGCATGGCTAGAGATATTTTTTTTTGCTCCAATTCTGCATGTGAGATGTATATAGCATGAACTAAGGGATCCAAGTCCCATTTCTCACATATAGTGTAATTCTCTGTAATTAACATTTTTATGCCCTATATTGCTGCATTTCCTCACTTGGAATGAGTTAATGGGACATAATATTGTTTTTGAACATTCATTTGATGGCTAGGTGTTCCTTTCGTACCTTATGAGCTCATTTAAACTGCTATTGTGTTCATATATTGCTGCATCCCCTTTTTGGGATATTACATCTACATTAGAAGGATCAATTCTCAAAGCACCTCCTCCTACTATGTGTCCCAAATAAACCAAATAAGTCTTTCCAAATTCACACTTTGACATTTTAAGAAATAACCGATTTTTCTTCAAAACATCAAGTAATTTCTTAACATGCATGACATTCTCTTCTCTAGTCTTGCTAAAAATTAAGATGTCATCTAATTATACAATAACGAAATCATCAAGAAAAGGACGTAAGACATCATCCATTATCTGCATGAAAGTTGCAGGTGCATTGCATAGACCAAACAGCATAACAAGCCACTCAAAGAGTCCCTGTTTGGTTTTAAATGTTGTCTTCTAAATGTCACTTTCTGCAATTCTAACTTGATGATAACCACTATGTAAGTCTAACTTAGTGAAATATTTAGCATCTTTCAGCTGATCTAACAAATTATCTATCATTTGGAGTGGGTAATGATTCTTTGCCGTTATTTTGTTCAATGCCCTGAAGTCCGCACACATGCGCCAAGTACCATCTTTCTTTGGAATCAACACTATCGGTGACCCACATGGCGAAGTGCTTGGTCTTATGAAACCTTTGTCCAACAAGTCCTTAATTTGCCTCTTTATTTTAGCATTCTCCATTATATACATGGGGTACATGCCTATGTTAGTAAGAGGACAATCTTGTTGCAACTGGATTTCATGTTGAATCTCCCTTTTAGGAGGCAAACTTGTCGGTTCCTAAAACATCTCATGATGTGCATCAACTACATCATATAAATCTGATTTTAACTTGGAATCACAATTTTCAAATGACTCATGATTCACATCAACATTGGCTTAACCATCAGAAGTACAAAACTCTTACTAGAATTCACTAGCCTTTTTACCTGTCCCGCATTTACCATCGCTATATTTGTCTTCTTGTGATCTGCTTTGACAATAAAATCCTTGCCATATTTAAAGAGATGATACTTATTTTAATGGCGATGGAAGATCGCTTTCCTGTCAAATAAGTAAGGACTTCCCAAAACAATTCCTAATATATCAAGTGGTACTACATCAAGTTCAACTATGTCAATAAAGTGTGCAGTAATTGCAAAACACAATATGCACTTTCTTGAGACTTTTAAGTTTGCATCCTTGCATATCCACCCAAGTGGATAAGGCTTTGGATGTGGAATGGTCTCAAGTTTAAGTTTTTTGACCAAGTCTTCTAATATGAGATTTGCTTGTGACCCACTGTCAAACAGTGTGTCAATTTTTGTATGTTTTGAGACTACCCTCACATGGAACAATTCAATTCTTTCTTCCTCATTTGGAGCTTGTACATGACAGTTTGAACTACTAGTGCTTGGCTTAGTTTCAGTTTCCTTTCCCTTCATACTCTTCAAACCCATGGCTACAGTTTTGGTCTCGTCACCTGAATCATCACCTAAGTCTTGTGGTGTAGTTGTAGTAGCTGCAGTTTTCTTCTTTTCTTTGTTTTTGTTAAACTGAGTTCTTTTTTCAGTATGAAGTTTCCAACAGTTTTTCTCTTCATGGCATTCTCTTGAACAATGTTTACATATCACTTTCTCACCCTCCTGTTTGACAAATGCATTCTTTTTTCCTTTTCCCTGAGAGGTTTTATCTTTGTTTTTCCCCTTAAAAGGCTTGTTTCTACCCTCATCAAAAGTGTTTTTCCCTCTAGCCTCTAAATGCATAGCTTGTACACAAACTTTATCTAGACTAGTAGGATTGAACATAAGGATAGTATGTCGAAGGTAGCTGTGCAAACCACCTATATATTTCAGCAAAGTATCTTGACTTTGTAAGTCTACCCCTAATAAGAGTGCTCTTCTCCTAAAATCTTGGGTGTAGTCTTGTACATTTTGTCCCTTAAGTTGTCTGAAGTTTTTCCAATTCATGATAGCCTTTTGTAAATGAGCTAATGGATAAAATTTCTTTTTAATTGCAATAATAAATTTAGTCCATGATAAAGTTTTCTTACCATGTTTTTTAATTTCATCCTTGGTCTTGGCTTCCCACCATACCAATGCTGCTCTATCCATTCTCAAAGAGGCTAACTGTATCTTAGTGTCGTCATCATGAAGGTTTTTTACCCTCAAATAAACTTCCAACTGTCTTATCCAATTGTCAATTTTTTCTGCATTGACCTCACCATTAAAAATAGGCAACTCAAATTTAACATCAACCTTTAAAAATGGACTTTTACCAGTGGTTTTATACTTGTGAGATTGATTCACCGAAGTAGAGGATGAAAATGTAGAGGAAGAGAATGAAGACAGGGATGGTGGATCACCATTACCTCCATGTCCTTTCTTTGACTTGTCATCACTTTTCTTTCCTCCTGAAGAACCCTCTCCTTCTTTTTGGTGTCTAGACCCTTCTCCTACAAGCCTATCATTCCTTTCTTGGTAGAGTATCCTCACCATCTCCATAATGTCCAAGAAAGCCTTTCGGAACACCTGTTCCTCTTCTTTGGGATCAATATCTTCAGGAGCTTCTCCTTCTCTTGAATACATGCTTGAGGCTTCTTCAATGGCTCTTGGAGGTGACTCTCTAGCCATTCTTGGTTGAGGATTACTTTGTGCACTAACCAAGTGTCCTTCACATCTCTTGAGTTTAAGCCTAGTAAGCATCAAAACTTGCAAACAGTCAACTATATCTGTGCACAAGAACAAATGCAGAGTAAAACTCTAGCTCTGATACCATATGATCTTGCAGGTTAAACAAAGTAGTTTTGGTAATGCTTCTGAGTTTTATGTGTGAGGATTGGTTATTTAAATTTATTGTTTAATATATCACAACAGAAATACACAACAATAAAAATTCACCATATCATAACACAACAAACTGATGAGGTAGTTCACCCCTCCTGGTCTACATCTGTCAGTCCAAGGCTCCCCAATGGTATGTCCTTGCTCTATTAATTTGCTCAAAATGGTTACATAGTGAGAGATATGCCTAAACAGGAAAAAAAAGTTGTGAATTTGACTTCATAAGACATAAATAAGCTAAAAACGGCTTTTGTTTCACCTCAAACAGTGAATTACAACCCAATACAACTCCATCTCCCTGATGGCCCTGATCGCTCTTTCCTCTTCCCTGAAGAAAAAATGGCTAAATAACACCTCTGTTCACTTTGTAACCTAACCCAAACGCTCCAGAACATCGAAGAAAGTGAAAATTGACTAAAATTTTATCTTGTTTGGTTGAAAATTGAGAAAGTTATGACCCAAACAAGATTTTGCCTAGTGGCACTAGAAAACCTCCTCCAAAACTGGAGGAACTCTAGTTAGCTCCGCCAAAAAAAGGTGGATAGAAAAGAATGGTAGAACTGCACGTTATTTTAGGGGTGACATTTATTGTAACTGCTAGTCGTGTCAGCGTGTTCACATGCGATGTCTTCGGAAACTGTTTGTTTCTAGCAGATAACGTTAAACCCCGCGCCCACGGTCACAACACAAGGTCACGTGGTTAGGGGCTAGCACCATAGGTGCTAAGACCTGTTTTCCGTCGGTTTTAAAGTGCTTAGGCCCCGATCACCGCTTCAGGTCATATGGCCTGAAACCCTTAGCCCTGATGGCTTAAACCTTTCTCTGCCTGACTATGCGTTTAAATCCATGACCCGACTGTGTTTTAATCTTCCCGACTCGCCCACAGATCAACTTTTTCCCATTGCAGTGTTGGTCGGGTCGACCCTCATGACCTCCAACCTTTTCAACACAATTTTAAACCAATGGCATGTGGTAGCCTCCGGGCAGGCCACATGGCATCCTATGATAGGCCTATAAAAGCTTTAAATAGAAATGAAATTTGCCATTTAATTTTTTTTGCAAAATTTGACAAAATCATAGTCAAAAGTCTTGTTTTTAGAGGTCATTGGGAAATTTAAAACCTCAGTAACTTTCACATACGACATCGGATTTGAGTCCCATTCACGGCGCCATAATCACAGTGACGAGGCCTTTCCAGCCATTCAGATTGCAACCATTTCTGAGCAGTTCCATTTTTTAGCATTTTTTCAACTTGGATATGATATCCTGATCATTCATGTAGTGAGATTTTAATTTTTTTATCTTTTCCCAAATTTAAGTACATGGAAACAACTAGGTCACAAAACTTAATGTGCCAATCATGTACAAGTAGACTACATAAATATTGAAGGATTAATCATGCATATTGCATTACTTATAGAACTAATGTTTCTTGCAACTATAAGTCAAGTAAATTACATTATTTGATATTGATTTCTCAAAGATAACGCACACATTCTAGATTTTTAGTGCTTCATTTGCCTATTTGTATTTTCATATTCTTATAAGGGATGATTTTAATGAAAACCCTTTCATCTACATAACTAGATGAAAACAATGTGATAAAAAATTACACATGTTGTGTAAGTTTAAGATAAGGATGTGTTGAATGGTTTTGTTATTGATGAAAACATCGGACTTCAAATACTTTCAATATTTGGTTATGGATTGCATTGATGTGAATCTCCACTGGTCAAGAAACCCTGGAGGGATGACGAGCACTTGTGGTGCGGCCACGATGGCTCAATTTTGATGAAGAATTTGGATGATAAACTTTGTATTTTTGAAAGAAATACCATATTCAATTGATATCCCTCATCATGTTTATTCTAATGATATGTTTCATGCCACATAACTCCTTGTGGTTGAGGAGATATGATCCTTGAAATATGAGTCCCCACACTTATGGTGAGGATGCCCGAATTTAATGGTAAAAGATAACCTTGTTATTAGTCAATTTCTGGATTTATATTTAAGAATTTTTTTTTATAAGATGTTGCTTTCCATGTAGACACTGTTATTGTAGCCGCTACAACACCCTCCGAAATTTGGCACCAGTTTGAAATTTCAAAGCCCCTATTGTTTTGATGAGGACGGGCCCATTCGTAGCATCAGCCGTGAGCCTCAAAAAAGTCCACTTTGAATAGGTAACCCCAAACCAAAAGATGACTTCAATTTTTTCCTAAGTAAAGTCACAAAGTCACAAAGTCTCTCTTCCCTCAATATTCAACAGTTTGTGACTTAGCGACCTTGCGACCTGACCAAAGTCGCCAAGTCGCTAGGTCACAAATCCTGTCAAAATCTCACCTTTGCGACCATGCGACCTTGCGACCCAGCGACCTCCAGGTTGTTAGGTCATAAGGTCGCAGGGTCGTAACCGTGCACAACCAAACCACTTTGTGACCTTGTGACCACCATTAATTCCCACACATGTGACCTCTTTATAAATAAAATGGCTATGTAGGTCACATTCAACCTACGCGATGGAGTAAAAAAGGCATCTAAAAATCCAATCATAGTGCGATTTTTTCCAGGTAAGTCGCTGAAACCTCCTGAAATTCTTGTTTTTATTGGCCATGGCCCTACCTGCCCCTAGCCTAGGCTATTAATTTCCTTAGAATCCCCTCAGCTGCAACCCTTGCACTCACACTTGTTCCTAATAAGGTTCCTTTTCCCTTGCTTATCCTATCATGCCCATACTTGTTCTGGCCACTCCTTTTTCATCTTGCCACTTTCCGCACCCTTCCTTGGACTTCTTATGACCCTTTCAACCTTGATTTGCTTCCTTCCCTTGGATTTTTTCCCCAATTACCATCGTAGGTCACGTTGGCCTATTTTCTTCTCAGAAAATCCCTAATGTGACTTCAGGACCTTGCAACCTCGCAACCTGCTCGCTGAGTCGTCAATTCACAAAGTTGCAAAGTCCTGATGGTTCACGCAAACGTGAATTTGCAACCTTGCAACCATGATATTAGGTCACTAGGTCGCATCCCTTCCAATATAGTACCTTTGTGACTAATGCAGGTCGCAGTGACCTAGGATCTTTCAGTGCAACCCATCCTAATCAGCCAAGGCCCTAGTTAGTTCAGGCATGTGTTTCTTCTATTTTTATTTCATGCCATTTGTATTATCATAGGATTGTTTTCTGAATATGCCAGGTAATATCGAATCTGAGCTTGAATGCGTTTCTATCTCTTCGACCTCAAGAGACATGGGGCCCCATGCAGTTCAAAGGAGACACAAGAGCCTAGAAGTAGAGCTATCAGATGGAGACATTCCTCCTTCACCAACTTCCATCTACGAAGACACCACATGTGTTTTCGGGAAAGGTGCTAATATGTCTTGGTATGAACTCTACCAGGAGTTCACAAAACAACAATTCCCAGAAGGCCTCATGGACCGACACGTGTACATTCAGGTTAAGAGGTCCAAGTTGCATTATGTTGGCATCCATCCACCAATATTCTAATGCTTAGATATGATCGAGTGGATCCTTCAAAAGGTGGATTCAAAGCATTGGGTAATCCACGATCACACAGGAAAACCTTTCGTCAACCTAATCGGGAAGGATGTTGAAGTATACTACTCACTTTCGACTAGAGAGGAGTATTTCAACGCTCAGTGGATCACCACAGATGATGTGCTATTCAAGATACCTTGAAGGGCTGGTGGGAAGACCGTGAAAAGTTCAAAGGAAAGAAATATTGGGAGTATAAGAATGAGGATCTAAGGAAAGTGTACATGCTTGTCATAGCTATGATGTGCCGAATGTATGGCAGAATGGATGCCACTATCTTTAGTGGAACATGGGCTCCCCTCATGTACACGGTCACCACCCACGACACTCGTTTTAACTGGGCACATCTATTAATGTCATCTCTAAGGGTCAACATATCAACAACATAGGTCCCGAAAGAGTGATTAGCATCATAATTATATATGGATTCCTACCTCCTAGATGCAGTATGCTCACGGTGTCACTTTGATAATTGGTCACACAACTAGAATGTAGCGAGCGGGGTGGACTAATCCATAAGGATATAAATGTGTTATGGGATACTAAATAAAAGCAAGACATTGATCTCATCTTAGATAAATTTGTCACTACACTCTACCGACACCTCTTTAATGAAGATCCTCCCTGCATGTCCATAAGATCCATGGAGACATTTATCAAGGTAGAAAATTGGTTCCCCATCAGAGAAGGCACCTTCATCAGATTTTTTGGATCATTCAAGGCACCTCATGCATTGCAGAATTTCGTTACTAATAAGCTACTATTATAAGAGGTATGCTACCAAATGACAGGAAATTTCTCTAAAACGTTGAGCAAGGGCAAGAAGACACCATGGCTTGCCCTCCCACTCACCATTGGTGCATACAACGTCAAAGACTTCAAGGAAGTGGAAGAAAAAGCTGAAAACATAAAGGGATTCCATTTCGTAAACTTAGCCTTCTGGTCCTATGACCCTGAGAGGATCATCCCCGCACACTGCAAGCTGGCCAAGTTCAACTGGACTTATCAGCACATAGAGTGCATCATGGAAGATGAAGGAAAAAACTGGTACAACGCACTCAAGCAGGTAGCCCCTGAAGAGGAAGCTGACTTGGATGGAGACCAAGGAAGGCAACATCAGGATGATCAAACTCTATAGGAAAGAGTAGACGCTTAGAAGTGGAAAACCCTCATAGGAGGAGCATCGAACTCGCAGTCCAAAAGGCCAAAGAACACCATAGGAAGTGAAACTCCTAAGAATCAACAGGAAGGAGGAGGTAAAGAGGTCGAGACACAAAAAAATGTTGAGCAAAAGCAAAGAGAAGAAGAACTTAAGAAATCCCAAGATGCTCTGGCACAACAACAAGAAGAAGAAAACCAAAGGAGACAAGCAGAAGAACAATAGAAAAAATGATAGAGCGATGAACAAAGAAAGCAGAAGAGGCCCGCAAGAAGAAAGAAGAAGAAGAGTAGCAAAAAAGGGAAGTAGAGAACAATCTGAAACAAGAATAGGACATGGAAGAATCATAAAAGAAGAGGGGGGAGGAAGAAACTCATAAATAATGAGCAGAGACATCCAAGGAGGCAGAGGAAAGCGGATCACAACCCTCACAAATAGGGAAGCAAATAACAACCCTCCCAAATAGGGAAGTGGGCAGATCTGCCACCTATTGACATACCCCCGGCAACCCCCATGACAGGAGGGAAACTCCCATTTTCAAAACTCAGTATCCTAGAGGAACATGAGGATGATGTATTGGATCTAACAAGATTACCTTATGATCAGTAACCTCATTAGATCAGGCAAGAAAGAAGGAAATTCCTCGCCTAGAATCCAGCCGAACCTCTAGGAGTAACCATAGAGAAACACATAGTCTTGGACACCAGTACCAACCCCATAGTGATAGCAATGGTTGGAACCGCTTTTGCAGCTTCCACTGAATAAAATATCAGTAGGATGAGCCAAGAAATCTTATTTCTGCAAAACAGGCCCCGTGTATCATACCAAAAGGTCGCTCAAGCAGAACACGATAAGAAGGCCCTAGAGACCGAAAACCAAAGGCTCCAACTTGCACTCAGTCAGGCCAGCAGACTACAAGCCGCTATCCAAGGGGAGTTGGAAATCTTGGGATATACCATGATACAAGTCTACGAGGAAATGATGACTCTGAGGCAAACAGTCGCTCCCTTGGCAGGATTACAAGAAGAAACAAGTAAAAATTCTTCACAGCTAAAGGAAGCCTCTACAGCACTGGAAAACATCCTAGAATGGTCTGAAAGATACCCACATGCCTCTACCACCCTCCCAAAGAGATACTGGATCTGCACCGAGAACGAAAAAGTGCAAATGTGGTTGAAACTAAAATCTAGAGATAAGCTCACAAAGGATGTGGATAGGGTGATGATCACCTATGAGCATCTCATCAGTGGTATCGACTTGATGGTGGAAATGCACCACATACCTTCCATAGGAAAACTAACCAAAAAAAGGGCACAAGAGGAGGTACTGCAAGATATCCAGCCATTCCTAGACCCAATCAGGCAAGCAACCATCTCGAAGGACATTCTAACCACCAAAGAAAACATCAGTCAGTACGTTTTTGAACTGCTCCAGATCTACACCAAGCTAGCCTTTTTTTATAATCATATCAACATGAAGAGGCGTACACTAGTTCCGGATGCACTTGAAAATTTCCATAGATTGGGAGAGGACATGCCCCAAATCACTTCATAGCCATTTAATACCAAGCCTGGCATACCTACCTCAAAGAGCAAAAATAGGTATAAACCCTAGTCCTCTCCATCACAAAGTTGCTCCCTTGAAAGAAACTGGATTGATAGGTTGCAGAGGCAGGCAAGTCATAGGTCACAAAAGATGTCCTGTGAGAGGTTACGACCCCACTCATGTCTCAGGTTGCAATTGCTCCCAGGTTGCAGACCATCCCAATAGTCGGGAAGATGAAAAGAAAGGGTATCCCAAAAGTCACTTTTGTTCTATATGTACTCCCTCGAGAGAGAATGTAGTGACATTTTTTCGGACTCCAAAAAGGAGAGAAAGATATATAACTGTACAACATTGAATGTATGTTCTCGGGAATGAATAAAAATGAATGTTTTGGACTCCACTATTGGATCTCATGGAAACTTCCGTGTATTGACACTGTGAATATTGTTCTCATACATGTTTGTTACTATTCGTAACTGACTGGTCCATGTTTATGTTCGTACATTGCTTATGTGTTTGATCTCTTTTGATATATGAATGATGTGTGATGGTACAACACAGGAATATGTTAATGACTTAGTTGTTAATATGTCCTAATATTTTCGGAAATATTCTTCAGAAACTGAAGGGTGTTTAATCTTAGTGAACTATTTCTCTTATTCTCAAACGAGCCTCTGTATGAGCATGGCCCTAATGATGTTTTGCTAACAATAATTCTTTTGGTTGCATGCTTTAAATATCGCTTTGCTATTCATGGTGTTTCATTTTTAGGGTAATCAGTCAATCATTTGTCTTGTTTCATTCAAGAAGCCATACATTCTCATGATTTCGAATCACATCTCTATATAATGAAAGCCAAATATCTCATCAGCATAATGGCAACCAGGCCCACATACAGGATGGGATCCCTATCACAAACGGTGTAGAGTATAGTTGGGATTCTATACCGGGGATATCCCCTTACTATTGGCGATGCATTTTTCCCCGTCAACAGAATTTGCACTAGAAGGAGGCCCTAATTGAAGGCTCCCACCACACTAGTAACATCCCTTTGCAAACCCATCAAAACTCCTTCCTTGGCCCGGGCCTAGAACAGGGAGAGATCGGTTTTGAAAATGTTAGCCCCCCTATGAAATTCTTGACAAGCAAGCTGGGGGCTGAATGATTGTTGAGCCTTCAAGGGATGCCTTTCCCTGAAAAATCATTCCCCTTGAAGCCTCTGAGTGCTTTGCCTTATATAAATTCTATCTGCTGCCCCATTTCTCCAAAGGGCATATTTTACCCCTCATACTCCTGCAAATACCCCCATTTTACTCTCCCCTTTCCTTTGTCAAAATCCCTTTTCTTCCTTTTATCCCCACCATCACCCTCTTAAATTCCCCAAAATCCCCTTAAACTCCCCCATCGCTCTTTATTTCCCTAATTCTCCACCTCGCCTCCCTATCGTTCCTTCCCTTGGGCCTGAAATTGCTTTAAAATGTGCAAAAATCATATTTCGGGTCCTGGCCCCTTTAGCCATAGCCCCGCGCCCCTTCATCTTCCACGTGCCCCAGCGCCGTGACCAAGGCTCTTTCCTTGCGGGGGCTCTTCTCCGTCCGTAGAGTCAAATCACGGAGCCCCCGTAGTTGACTCCTCGGGATGTGGGAAAACCCGATCAACGGTCGTTATTTACTACGAGGGGTCGCTCCAAAGCTCCCGTGCCCGTACACCTTGGCCCCTCGTAGTCCATCTCCGCCGTCCATTTGCTTGGAAACGAGATCGATGGGCGCGGGCCTGGAAAATGGTGGTCCCCACTCCTGTATTTGTTTTCCAAAGCCCGCAGGCATTTTCGCACCTCCCATCACGTAGCGAGCGGTTTTTCCCGGAGGCAATGATTCCACTCGATACGCGATCGTACGCATCTGTATAGAGACAAAACCGACCTCATTTCGTGCCATTAAGCTTCGGTGCAGAGGCGCCAGTGAAATCATCGACCGCCGTTTGATCTCGAGATCTTCATCCAACCCGACCTCCCTTCGTCCAAGCTGCTCACTCGTTAGCCGGTCTCCGTTGCACCCGCATACCCACCATGTGTCACCCTACTTCATTGATCTGTAGATCGATGGTCAGTCCTGGCCTTGGATTGATAGTCCCAGCGCCTGAGGTCCCTCCCGTCAGCATCACGTGCCCTCGTTGCACATGCTCCTCAGATTGCATATATTTCTCCATTCTTAGCAGTGCCTGTTTTCACATAATCCTCCCCTCTGCCGCATGCAACATCTTCTGGTCCACTGGTCATGGGTTTCCCACCATTTTCCGTGTTTTTTTCCCTCCATTCCGTTTGCTGCACGATCATCTCATCCGTTCACACCACTTCCGTCTCCCCATCTGTGTTTTCTTGACGAGTTTGTTGTTTTGCAGGGTTTTCGAGGATAAAATATCACCTTAGCCCACGATCCCTGTCACAATGTCAGAGAAATTGCAGAGAACCATTTTGCTGCAGATTGAATTTATGGAAAAGGACCAGGGAAGGTGGAGACAGGGATTTCTATTAAATGAGCATACTTCAAACCCTGTAAGGAACCTTTCGGCACCATTTAGAATGCAGTATGGCAAGATCAGAGAAGAGAGAATGTTTCAGAGCAAGGACAAGGGATCAGAGCACAAAAATGAAGGTTTCGGGCCTAAAATCAGAGGTCTAAGAGACAAAGCACCAGTTGAAGACTTCGAGGAACGATTCAAAGGATCCTGTGCACAAGCAAAAGGTACCACCAGGGTTATTTTCCAGCAGAATGTTTTCTTGATCAGGTACAGGGCGCCCATATAACTTTTATTATGCAGAATGTCCCTGAAATGATTTCCGCCCTAACTACAGTTCAAAAACAGTCAGACATTTATGAGACAGACCTTTCAAGCAACGTATTTCATTTTTTGTTCAAATCACCTGGAGTACAACAAGCCAAAAGGTCAAGATCATATCCAAAGCAGATCATTCTTTTACAAGGAAGGTGACAGAGATTAAATACATAGCAGGTCAAGCAGAATGGGTTTCGGCCCTGCATTCATTGTTATGTTTAATGATACATTTAATTTTCACCTACTCCTTCAGTCGATCTTAGGCTCACCCTTTGCTATAAAGCACAGAAGGAAACATTGTAATGGTTGTTGATGAGAAATCAGTGGAACGCAAGTATTTTCCTCTTGAGACAAGTTCTCTGTGTAACATTGTAAGATAGGCTGAGATTAGATGTATTCAGACTGAATGTTCAAGCTATGGGCTATGATGTACCTGATTGGTGTTGTCTTTAATATGACAAGCATGTTTCTTTGGATCCTGATCTAAAGCAGCTGGTGATGTTTTCCTTTCTCTATATTTGTGATTGACTTGCTTTCATTTCATCATGTTTCTTCAGGCTCGCATCAGAAGTTTGGCATAAGATTTACCCTTGATAGGTACCTTATGCTGCTGCTCTCCCAGCCTTCTATGTTTTCTGCTTATATGTGTATCTGAATGTTGGTTTCAATTGGTTTAACTAGTGTAGTGGATGTTATTGCATGCTCTCTGACGTATGAATTAATGAAGTCTATGTTCAGATGTTCTTGTTAGGATTTAGTTGGATGTGTTGGGAACACTGGGAGGTTTAGAACCTTGTCTCTACCTCTTTAGGACCTTGCCACCTTATTAAATCTTTCCAAGATCCCTTGTTTTGCTTCTAATTTTGTCCAAGCAGGCCTGGAGTTAAATGACCTCTGGCCTGATCTATAGACAGAGTTGGTTGGTCCTCCTCCTTTCATTTTCAACCCTTAATGTCCCATTCCAAATATCTCCTTCAAGATCCAAATGCTCTAGATGACTAGCCCAATTGAAAGCTTGCACATTGATTACAAGTAAATCCTTTCTTGACTCCATAGCCCAATGGCTTTGATGTTCTTTGAGTTATCTGTCTCTGCCTAAGCTTCACCTTTGCTCATCCTTGTCTTCTATTGGACCTTCTTTTCCTGATTCCTTCCAACCAAACCTAAACAATCAAACAAACAACCCTGAGCCTATAACTAGCCTAAAATCATAACACCCGAGCTTCAAAGACATAAACCTTTGACTACCATAGAGAGGATCCCTCTCTGGACCTAGGAGGGCTAGATCCTAAGGTCTGAAAGTGGTTCTATGTTGTCTCATCTTTTGGTCTTGTCAACCTGGCCAAAACATGGGAACCCCAACATAATGGCGACTTCGCTGGGGAGAGACCAATCAGCCTTGATTTGGTAAACCACTGTGGTGGACAGTAAGTTGTAAATCATCCACCTGGTGACTCCACAATTCTTGAATGATAAAAGACTCCACTGGTGATCAGCAGGCCACTGATTATCTTGGTTTCACGTGACTCCACTGGGAGACCAGTCGCAGTGCAACATCATCCCTACCAAATGGAAGACTCTGAGTTGAGCCCCCTTGAAGAGTTTCGTTGTGGAATATCAGATATACTGGCTCAACTCAGAAGCGAAGACCTTCCAAAAGTTCTTCATTCCAGCTCAAGATTCAATGACTAGCCTGAGCTAAAGAAGGTTTTCCTAGAAGTGCTGGCGGAGAGATATGAGGCTGAGATTGAACTCTTGAACTCACAAGAAAAATCATACGATTTCAGAGACCCGAGAGCCTTTTTGGAAAGTCTTCCGCCCCCTAAAAGAGAAGAAATTCCGCTGCTGTTTGATGTGCAAGAAGAAGACGATCCGGCTCCCAAGAGCCACTCTGAAGACGCAGCGGGAAATGCAATAACCGAAGCTTCCCAGGACGTAGACAGCCTACCAATCATGGCAGGCCAGAGAGAAGAATGTGTACATCATGCATTCGTCGATCCTGTGGCAGAATACGTGGAGGCCCTGATGCGCTCAACTACTCCAGCGTTGATCCTTAGCACAGGCCAGTTTCATTAGGAAGGGTCACTACTGATGGTGACCACAATTTTGAAGGACCACAGGCAGAGCACCCTATGGTTATCTCTGACAGGCAGCCAATACTCATATCCTTTTTTATTACTGCTTGACTGGCTGCATTGGCATTATTGTATCACCTAGAACATCAGAGATTCCCAGTTAGAGTAGGGTAGGTAGGAAAAGGCTCAACAAAGCTCAGTCTATGAGCATGCAGTTAGTTGTTTTCTGTCTTAGAATGTAGAGAAGAAACCTGCTAGACAGTCTAATCCTAGCAGGTAGTAGTGTAGGTAGAGAAGCTTATGAGGCCAACAGCCTAATCTGGTCTCATGGAGTAATAAGGGTAGACTTAGAATATGTTTATTTTCTGTTTATAAAAATAAAATGATGTAAAGGGTCTGCTAGTTCAAATGCACCCAAGGGAAAAATGTAGAACTATAGTTTGGGTAGGTAGTTTGGATGGGAAAATGTTTCTGCTGATATATCATGTTTGTGGTAGCTGAAAATCAAAGAAGGAAGATGGCTTATGATAGCAGGCATCTGGCCTACTCCAAAGATCATATCTGGTTTCTTGACTCCTCCAAGGAGAAGCCATCCCCATGTGGAGCCACTGTTAGCCCCCCTATGAAATTCTTGACAAGCAATCTGGGGGCTGAATGATTGTTGAGCCTTCAAGGGATGCCTTTCCCGGAAAAACCATTCCCCTTGAAGCCTCTGAGTGCTTTGCCTTATATAAATTCTATCTGCTGCCCCATTTCTCCGAAGGGCATATTTTACCCCTCATACCCCTGAAAATACCCCCATTTTACTCTCCCCTTTCCTTTGTCAAAATCCCTTTTCTTCCTTTTATCCCCACCATCACCCTCTTAAATTCTCCAAAATCCTCTTAAACCCCCCCATCACCCTTTATTTCCCTAATTCCCAACCTCGCCTCCCTATCGTTCCTTCCCTTGGGCCAAAAAATGCTTTAAAATGTGCAAAAATAATATTTCGGGTCCTGGCCCCTTTGGCCATAGCCCCACGCTCCTTCATCTTCCATGTGACCCAGCACCGTGACCAAGGTTTTTTCCCTGTGGGGGTTTTTCTTTGTGTGTAGAGTCAAACCATGGAGCCCCCACAATTGACTCCTCGGGATATGGGACGACTCAAATCAACCGTTGTTATTCGCTACGGGGGGTCGCTCCAAAATTCCCGTGCCCGTACACCTTGGCCCCCCGTAGTCCATCTCCACCGTCCGTTAAAGACCAGATCCAACGGCGCGGAGTGTGCTCGAAGCGGTGGTCCCCACTCACACGTTTATTTTCCAACCCACGGGTGGCTTTTCCACCACCCATCTGGCAGCTACAGGGCTTTTCCGCAGAGCCGCTGATCTCCACTCCAAGAACGAGCGGGTATCCGTATGGGCGAACTGGCCTCATTTCGCACATTAAACTTCGCATGGGGCGCCAGTGAAATCCACAACCACCGTTGATCTCGTGACTTTCATCCGACGGTGCCCTCCTTCAGCCCTGTCGTTTTCTAGCTTGTCGTGGCAACCGGGCACAGCACCACCATGTGTCGCCCTTGCTGTTGATCTGTGCCCAATCAACGGTCCAGATCACCCCGCTCGCCGTTGACCATCCCACTTCCCACCGGTCCCTCCACGTCAGCATCCCACGTGCACCCTCCGTGCGCATGCCTGTCCGTTGCATATATTGCTCCACTCTTCACGATTTTTAATGTTTTTCACACAATCCTGCGCTCTGCCGCATGCAACGTCTTCTGGTCCACTGTTCATGGGTTTCCCACCATTTTCCGTGTTTTTCAGCCCCCATTCCACCCGCTGCATGATCATCTCATCCGTTCACACCACTTCCGTCTCCCCATCTGTGTTTTCTTGACGAGTTTGCTGTTTTGCAGGATTTTCGAGGATAAAATATCACCTTAGCCCATGATCCCTGTCACAATGTCAGAGAAATTGCAGAGAACCATTTTGCTGCAGATTGAATTTATGGAAAAGGACCAGGGAAGGTGGAGACAGGGATTTCTATTAAATGAGCATACTTCAAACCCTGTAAGGAACCTTCCGGCACCATTTAGAACGCAGTATGGCAAGATCAGAGAAGAGAGAATGTTTCAGAGCAAGGACAAGGGATCAGAGCACAAAAATGAAGGTTTCGGGCTTAAAATCAGAGGTCTAAGAGACAAAGCACCAGTTGAAGACCCCGAGGAATGATTCACAGGATCCTGTGCACAAGAAGAAGGTACCATCAGTGTTATTTGCCAGCAGAATGTTTTCTTGATAAGGTACAGGGCGCCCATATAACTTTTATTATGCAGAATGTCCCTGAAATGATTTCCGCCCTAACTACAGTTCAAAAACAGTCAGACATTTATGAGACAGACCTTTCAAGCAGCATATTTCATTTTTTGTTCAAATCACCTGGAGTACAACAAGCCAAAAGGTCAAGATCATATCCAAAGCAGATCATTCTTTTACAAGGAAGGTGACAGAGATTAAATACATAGCAGGTCAAGCAGAATGGGTTTCGGCCCTGCATTCATTGTTATGTTTAATGATACATTTAATTTTCACCTACTCCTTCAGTCGATCTTAGGTTCATCCTTTGCTATAAAGCACAGAAGGAAACTTTGTAATGGTTGTTGATGAGATATCAGTGAAATGCAAGTATTCTCCTCTTGAGACAAGTTCTCTGTGTATATTGTAAGATAGACTGAGGCTAGATGTATTCAGACTGAATGTTCAAGCTATGGGCTATGATGTACCTGATTGGTGTTGTTTTTAATACGACAAGCATGTTTCTTTGGATCCTGATCTAAAGCAGCTGGTGATGTTTTCCTTTCTCTGTATTTGTGATTGACTTGCTTTCATTTCATCATGTTTCTTCAGGCTCGCATCAGAAGTTTGGCATAAGATTTACCCTTGATAGGTACCTTATGCTGCTGCTCTCCCAGCCTTCTATGTTTTCTGCTTATATGTGTATCTGAATGTTGGTTTCAATCGGTTTAACCAGTGTAGTGGATGTTATTGCCTGCTCTCTGATGTATGAATAAATGAAGTCTATGTTCAGATGTTCTTGTTAGGATTTAGTTGGATGTGTTGGGAACACTGGGAGGTTTAGAACCCTGTCTCTACCTCTTTAGGACCTTGCCACCTTATTAAATCTTTCCAAGATCCCTTGTTTTGCCTCTAATTTTGTCCAAGCAGGCCTGGAGTTAAATGACCTCTGGCCTGATCTATAGACAGAGTTGGTTGGTCCTCCTCCTTTCATTTTCAACCCTTAATGTCCCATTCCAAATATCTCCTTCAAGATCCAAATGCTCTAGATGACTAGCCCAATTGAAACCTTGCACATTAATTGCAAGTAAATCCTTTCTTGACTCCATAGCCCAATGGCTTTGATGTTCTTTGAGTTATCTGTCTCTGCCTAAGCTTCACCTTTGCTCATCCTTGTCTTCTATTGGACCTTCTTTTCCTGATTCCTTCCAACCAAACCTAAACAATCAAACAAACAACCCTGAGCCTATAACTAGCCTAAAATCATAACACCTGAGCTTCAAAGACATAAACCTTTGACTACCATAGAGAGATCCCTCTCTGGACCTAGGAGGGCTAGATCCTAAGGTCTGAAAGTGGTTCTATGTTGTCTCATCTTTTAGTGTTATGATAAAACATGGGAACCCCAACGAAAAACATTGGTCCTCCACCTCTTGAGAACAATCCTCTTGAGGAGGACCTACCCTTCCACAAAGTCACATCAGACTAGCTAAGGGTTTTACGCCCGCTCGCCCATGATCTCATTAGAGGTCTCCAAAACCTCCCCACCACTAGTTCCCTAGCCAAACCGTGAACCCCCAAAATGCATCACACTCACTAGGGTGTCCTACTCAATTCCGTGCCTCAACTCATAAGCCTAATGCTTGAAGATTACACAGATGTGGTCGACCAAATATCAGCTGACCCTCCCGACAAATCCCGAGGGGTTGACAGAGGTGGCCCTGGAATTATTAGACCCCAACCAAACACCAGACCCCAGGCCAATCATCCTTTAAATGACAAAACCCAAGCTAATGACCCACTCGGGGGAGGGGTCAGAAGAGGTTGGGGAAATATAGGTCAGGGACACGGTCGAAACACAAACCATGCTCATAACCACTACCGAAACCAGAACCGATAGCCTTTTCTCTTCAATGGAAACTTTGGTGGCTTCAGAAACTTGAGGAATTATAGGAATCTCAAAGATCTCAGAGTTAACCGAAACCAATACATGCACTCTCAACATGAGGGCGAAGCCTCGAGGTCCGGTGCTGGAAGAAAGTCTGAAAACGAAACTGAGCATGTTATCATCCCACCATTTTGGAGGGCAAGGCAGGTGTAGCCCCTAGCCTGGATGACACAGTCTCCTTTAGGTGTCCGAGGTCCTCTTCACGACATGCTCCGACACCCCGAGAAGCACCTTCCCAAGTTCAATCCCGAAAAGGGGATGTTAGCTGAGGACCACATTAGTAACTTCTACTTGGCCCTGCAAATGATGAGGGTGCAACATGATGACGTTGCGTGCTGGCTCTTCACGCACACCTTAGAAAACAAAGCCACTACTTGGCATTGCTCATTTCCTGTTGCTTCCATTTCAACCTGGCAGCAATTTCGCCACACCTTCCTTGAGAAATTATCCGAGGAAAAAAACCCTTCTATGCTCCTTATAGAGTTGAGAAACTTGAAGTGCCAGAAGAAGGAGAAGGTCAAAGATTTCAACCATCATTTTACGTCCATCTTGAACAAGTTTTCCCCGAACATGGCCTTTGACGATTCCATAACTATAGACTACTACACAAGGGCCCTATCATAGGACATCATTGTGTTTGTTCAATGTGAAGCCAGAGCCACCCTATTTGAGAATTTCACCATTTCTCTCATCATTGAGAAAGTTATTCTTTCAATAAGGGCTCTAGATCACGACAATTGGGATGATCCGAAATATTTCGAGAAGAAGGCACAACCCTCAACCAGTAAGTCTAGGGACAAGGATAAGGACCCTTTCGATTTTGAAAACATTGCTAAATCCCTAAAGCTCTTAGAAAATGAATTCTATGACTTGAAAAGAAAAAACAATGATCCTTCCTCAGGTAGCAAAGCTCAAAAGCCTTTCTTTAGGAAGAATAATAGCACACCCAACCATCCTTCGCCCAATCCCTACGCAAAATTCAACGTAGAAGATATTGGAAAAGATATCTATTGTTCATTTCAAAAAGATTCCCACTCTGAGAGAAATTTCCCTCAATGGATCAATAATATGACTACAGTGGTGAATCAACTCCTAGAATACCAAACGATAGGAGACCTTGAAGAGGAATTTGACCTGGATGATGAGGAAGTATCTCCTCCAGATAAAAATTTAGGATCAACAATCCTCACATTTGAAGTGATTCGCGGGGAAGGACCTCAATCAGTGATAGAGGTTAACATGGCTAACAATCCCCAATCCGAGCCCCCCTGAACCTATATCCTAAGGAGAAAAGGCCTAGTAGATGATCACAGATTTGAGGAGAAGAGGAAAGATTTCTTGAGAAAGCTCCTGCACCCAAGTAGATAAAATTAGGCCTTGACTCTAACCTCCAAAAATTCTATCTCTGCTACTGCTCAATGCACCCCTAAGGTTGGGCCATTGCCATATTCACCCAACATGCCCGTGGAGACACCCTCACACCCAAAGCCTGGGTACAATATTATCGAAGACATGAGGAAAACATGAGCCAATAAATCGCTCTACGAACTTTCCCGAATAGCCAACCAACGTGATCTGATTCTCAAGGCTTTCACTAACCCATCCTGGGCAAGCAAGCCCACCTCGGTGTCAAGAACCATTAGCTCCACAACTTCCCAGTCCTCAGTGAACCTCCAATCCATTGTCAATGTCATCAATGCTAACTCGCGAGTATCCATGCCACCGTTTCTCCTGTCTTTTGATATTTTTAATTTCAACGTTCATAACTACCTTGTTGATTCCTATGCATCCACCAATGTCATGCCCCTGTCTGTGTGCAAAAAATTGAATACCCGTTTTGAGAAAATCGATGTCGGGATCATTCAGCTTGATAGGTCCCAAGTTCCTGCCGTGGGAAAATTGAAAAACATCTTAATACACGTCTCTTCAGATTCCTGAGTCCACCAGTGCATCAACATAGTTGTCGTAGATATTCCTAAAGCCTATGGTCTTCTATTGAGCCGATATTGGTCAAGTAAACTACAGGGATACGTCACCATGGACTGATCCAATTTTCCGCTCCCATACAAAGGTAGGAATAGTCAAATCCGAGTCAAAAGTAAGCCCTATATGAAACATATGCTTACTAACCTTGAAGCAGCCAACGAACCCATCAAATTTCCCCAAGAAAATTTTAGAATGTGCTTATTAGAGGCTTCTTTCGGGTGCTAACAAGCCACTCAATCCCCGGTCTCTCTGGATTCTCAATTGGAGTTATGCCCTTGCACTGCTTCCCATCCTGCCATACCAGAAGGTCCACCAGAAGGCTCCGTCTCGGGCACATCGTCTATGGACACATGGAACTGAGAGACATCCAAGAATGAAATTTGGACACTGTACTATGATGGTTATAAAACTCATGACGAGGTCGATGCCGGTTGTATCCTGATAGATCCTAGAAAAAAAGGTTCTTGATCTGTTGAAGGTTGGAATTCTAGTGCACCAACAATACGGCCAAGTACGAAGCATTGATCTTGGGCCTCAAGAAAGCGATCGATCTCAAATTCGGCTGCTTGAAGGTAATTAGAGACTCCAAAATCATGACCAAGAAGGTACACAACACTATCCATTTACTATCCCCCTGTTTGAAAGGGTATCAGCAATATGTATGGTGTTTGATTTCTGCTTTCGATGATTTTGATATTAAGTCAGTACTTAGAATGCACAATGCAGCAGTCGATATGTTAGAAAATGTTGCCACTAGGTTTACCCCATTAAGGGATGGTTTTTCTATTGAAATTTTGTATAAACTTGTGGTGCCAGATAATGTGACTAATCTACGCATTTTCAATGATGATCAACAGGTGATATATTTAAGGTTAAACATAGAAATATTCAAGGATGCAGTTATTGAAGAATAAGAGCATGTATTGGCTTTGAAAAAGGAAAGGGAAGAACACAAGGGGAACCTAATACCCAAAGGGGTCGTCTCACTCGAGAAATTATTCGACTTGCAAAACCGCTTCTAGGGGCCTCCCAATACAAAAGTGCAAAGTTCCACCCTATCATATGAACAAGTGAACCTGGAAACAGAGAAGGACTCGGTGTTCATTAATCTCAGTACCAAGTACACCTCCCAGGAGTGGCAGTCTTTTATTGAGTTATTTAAGAAGTACCGAGATGTTTTTGCCTGGACATATGATGAGATATGGACATACGACACGAGGATTATCCAACATGTCATATCGATGAAGGAAGCTGTCAAACCATTCCAACAGAAGTTAATAAAATTGCATCCAACTTTGGAACCAATGATTCAGAAATAACTTAAAAATATCTTGGATGCCCGTATCATTTTCAAAGTTAGACATTCAACGTGGGTGTCAAATTTGGTCCCGGTCTGTAAGAAACCCGACGAAATTCGCTTATGTGTAGACTTCCAAAATTTGAATCGTTCTTCTGATATGGATAACTACCCTGTTACCCCCATCGAGAAGATTCTTAAAACTATATCAGGATCAGAAATTTTCTCGTTGTTGGATGCTTTCTCAGTATACAACCAGGTGCTAGTGGCGAAGCCTGACCATTTGAAGACGAAATTTAGGACTAAATGGGGAACAATCGCATTCAGGCGCATGCCCTTCGGCCTAATTAATGCTGGGAAAACCTTCCAAAGGGCCATGGAAATATCCTCTCGAGGGTTGAGGGGACAGAGCGTGGTTGTCTACCTTGATGACGTTACCGTGTTCTCGAAATGTAGACATGACCACCTACACCACCTAAAAAAAATTCTTTGAGAGGTGTTGAAAATACAGAATCTCGTTGAACCCCAAGAAAAGTATTTTCACAGTATAGTAAGGATATTTCTTGGGCCACATCATAGTCTAGGATGGCATTCTGGTGGATCTAGACTGTGCAAAATCCATCTCCCAAATTGCTCCCCCAAGTAGTAATAAATCCATGCAGTCGTTTCTCGGAAAATCAACTTCCCCCAAAATTTCATATCGGACTTTGCGCAAATTGTGAAACCTCTGCAAAATATGTTTAAGATGAATGAAAATTTTAAATGGAATCCACACAAGAAATAAGTGTTTGATAGTATTAATAAATCCATCACGGAAGCACCTGCCCTACGCAGCCCAGATTTCAGAAAAGGCTTTATCTTGTATACTTTTGCCTCATATTTATCACTTGTAGCAATCCTTACCCAAAAATATCTCAACAACAACAAACAACCCATATCTTTCATGAGTGTAGGGTTTCAAGGTGCCGAGTTGAACTATCCGGACATCGACAAGCAAGCCTATGCATTATATAAGGTACTTAAGAATTTTAGGCCATACATTTTGAAGAACCATATCACAGTGTTTGTACCTCACCCAACATTCCGCTCACTATTTGTGTAGAAGGAGCATGTTGAGAGATGGGGCAATTGGATGGCATGCCTTTAGGATTATGACTTAGAATTCAAGCCTCCACACAAGGTCAAAGGGCAGGGATTGTGTCGAATGGCTGTTGAAGTCGCCGACACATGGAACAATGATGAGGAGTGTTGGGAACATGAGATAAATATGTACCAGGCCAGCGATACACTCCAACAAAATTCCCCGTCATGGTACACATATCTCCTATAGTATCTTGGTTGCGGTATCATGGAACCCACCTTAACGACTAAGTATAAATGAGTAATAAGGCTAAAATTTTTATCCTATCAAATGTTGTAAGGAAATTCGTTCCACAAACATCACATCGGCGTCTTGCTGTGCTACATAAAACCCAGCAAGGCCCAACAAGTCCTAAAGGAACTACATGATGGTCTGGCCAGTGGACACTACACGGGAGATGCTACAGCTCACAAGGTTATGCATGCTGGGTTTTATTGGCCCACTTTGTTTAAGTATTCTCACACCTATGTTCGAAAGTTCCCCTCGTGGAAATTTTTTTCAGTAGCAAATCCAGGCCATCCGCTCCATTACAGTCTGTCACAGTGGAGGAGCCGTTCCAGCAATGGGGCCTGGATGTGATCGGAGAAATATTTCCACACTCCTCCAAGAAACATTGATATATCCTCACATCCATAGATTATTTCACAAGGTGGGTTGAGGAAATACTGTTACGCCAGATCAATGACCAAGAGGTAATAAATTTTATTACGTAGTACATCATGACCACGTTTGGTGTCCGAACCTCTCTCATATTTGATAATGCTACATATTTTTCATTTTTTAAGTTATATGAATTCGCTCTGGAAAACGCTATTGTTTTGAAAAAATCTGCCAACTACTACCCCCAAAGGAATGGGTTAGCCAAATCAACCTATAAGAAATTAATTTGGATCATCAAGAAAACCATGCATCCCAACACTGAAATTGGCACAATTCCCTCTGGGCTGATCGGGTCACATTTAAACCCTCTCTAGGAATCTCTCCATTCTTCCTAGTCTACGAGAAAGAAGCCATACTTCCCCCTAATCTCACCCTTCCTGCCCTTCAGTTGTCCCAAGAAACACATGGTACCCCATGCCCTGCTTTCCAGGCTCGCATAGACACCCTACTAAAACTAAAGGAGGAAATACTAAAGGCTAGGGAGAAATTTCCCATCCACCAAATTTGAATAAAATGATGGTTTGACAAAAAATATGTCGGGAACAAGGTCTTCGAAATTGGAAATCTCGTCCTCAAATGGGACAAGGCTCACGAAGACAGGGGAAAACACACCAAATTCCAAGCCCTGTGGATATCCCATTCTAGATCAAAAAGAAGGTCAGACCATACACATACAGGCTCCAAACATTGGAAGGGAGGATTGAGGTCCTCCAAGTGAATGGCCACGACCTCAAACATTAATTCACCTGACGGCCCCTCGGTTGTCTCCACACTTTGTACCATAGTTTTGTCCTCTTTGTTTTATCACATTCGTCATGTTACTTTTTTTTCTTTTGGTTGTTTTCAATAAATGGCTTGCCTTGAGAAAAGCCCTGGAATTTCATCCTTCATTGCCTTAATTCTAAGGATCAATGTAGCAGTTACTCAATAGGAAAGTTGTAACTAAATCTCTTCCTGCGAAGAATCATCACTGAAACATAAGTCGCATAAGTATGTCTATGATAACCACTTTGTGGGAAGAACTCAACCGAGTCACAGGACCTGAGTGCGAACAGCTGATCCGACGCATCAACTCAGAAACAGTTGTGGAAAATTATCAGTGAAATAGGTCACTAGATGAAAGGGGAAAGGGGATAACCTCTAATGGAAAAAGAGTATTCTGGAAAACCCAAAAGGTATCCAAATAAAATACCAAGAGCAACCTCTCTTGCAAGTAACATAAGTCAGGATCCCTCATCCGCCCAGGCAGTATTCTCCACATAAAAATAAGTGCCCCGAGCACATAGAAATAAGTTCCTTGAGCACATACATATAAGTTTTATTAGCACACAAAATTAAGGGTAAAGGATTGAGAAAGGCTTCCTCCATAGAGAGGTAATGCGACGACTCCGCCGGGGTACTGACCAGGCTCGTTGGTAGTGAAGCAACGTTCGTGACTCCTAGGAAGTGATTCCGCTAGGGCCCATCAAGCTCCCTGGTATTAGAGCAACATGAGAGACCAAATAACTATACCAAATCCCTTGAAGCCCGTGATGTTACTCCGACCCCTTTAATTTTGTCTCCAGGAATGAAAGGCATCTTGAACAAGATTCCGCGTAGTGCAATCGGATGAAGTCAACGCACGAAGGCGAGAGAGGAGGCCAATAGGACCAATGAAAGTGGGATTAAAATCCTGCTAAGTCTCCCCACCTCCCACAAGATTAAGCACGCGCAAAGATTCCGGGTTCTACTAGTGAATCACCAATTGTTGTAGCCGCTACAACACCCTCCGAAATTTAGCACCAGTTTGAAATTTCAGAGCCCCTATTGTTTTGATGAGGATGGGTCCATTCCCAACATCATCCATGAGCCTCAAAAAATTCCACTTTGAGAAAGTAACCTCAAACCAAAATATGACTTCAAGTTTTTCCTAAGTAAATTCGCAAAGTCACAAAGTTTCTCTTCCCTCAATCTTCAGCAATTTGTGACTTACAACCTTGCGACCTGACCAAGGTCACCAGGTCGCTAGGTCGAAAATCCTGTCAAAAACTCACCTTTCCAACCATGCGACCTTACGACCCAATGACCTCTAGGTCGCAAGGTCGTAGGGTCGCAACCATACACAACTAAACCAATTTGTGACCTTGCAACCACCATTAATGCCCACATCGATGGAGTAAGCAAGGCGTCTGAAAATCTAATCGGAGTGTGATTTTTTCCAGGTAAGTCGCTAAAACCTCCTGCAATTCCTATTTTTATTGGCAATGGCCCTACTTGCACCTAGCCTAGGATATTAATTGCCTTATATTCCCCTCAGTTACAACCCTTTCCCTCACACTTGTTCCTGCTAGGGGTCCTTTTCCCTTGCTCATCCTATCATGGCCAAACCTATTGTGACCCCTCCTTTTTCATCCTACCACTTTGGGCAGCCTTCCCTGGACTTCCTATGACCCTTTAAACCTTGATTTTCTTCCTTCCCTTGGATTTTTTTTGCAATTTCCCTCATAGGTCGCACTGGCCTATTTTCTGTTGAGAAAATCCCTAATGCGACTTTGCGACCTCGTGACCTAGTCGATGACTCGCAAAGTTGCAAAGTCGCAAATTCCTGATGGTTCACGTAGACACGACTTTGCGGCCTCGTGACCATTGTACTAGGTTGGGAGGTTACATCCCTTCTAATCTAATACCTTTGCGATCGATGCAGGTCACAACAACCTAGGATCCTTCAGTTCGACCCATCCTGATTATCCAAGGCCCTAGTTAGTGTAGGAAAGTGTTTCTTATACTTTTCTTTCATGTCGTTCGTCTAATCATGGGAATGCTTTCTGAATATGCCAGGTAATATCGAATCCGAGCTCAAGTTCATTTCCATCTCTTCAGCCTCAAGCGACATGGGGCCCCCTGCAGTTCAAAGGAGACACAAGAGCCCAGAAGTATAGCTATCATGGGGAGACATGCCTCCTTCACCAGCTCCCATCTACAGAGACACCGCCCGTGTTTTTGGGAAAGGCACTAAGATGTCCTGGTATGAACTCTACCAGGAGTTCACTAAACAAGAATTACCAGAAGACCTCATGGATTGACAAGTATACATTCAGGTTAAGAGGTCCAAGTTGCATTATGTCGGTGCCCATCCACCAATCTTCCCATGCGTAGAGATGATCAAGTGGGTCCTTTAAAAGGTGTATTCAAAGCACTGGATAATCCATGATCACGCAGGAAAAACTTTCACCAACCTAATTGAGAAGTATGCTGAAGTGTACTACTCACTCCATAATAGAGAGGATTCTTTCAATGATGAGTGGATCACAACACATGATGTGCCGATGCAAGATACCTTGAAGGGCTGGTGGAAAGACCCTGAAAAGTTCAAAGGAAGAAATATCGGGAGTATAATACTGAGGGTCTAAATAAAGTGTACAGGCTTGTCGCAACATGATGTGTTGAATGTATGGAAGAATGGATGCCACTACCTTTACTGGAACATGGGTTCCCCTCATGTATGCGGTCACCACCCACGACACTCGTTTTAACTGGGCACATCTGTTAATGTCAGCTCTAAGGGTCAACATATCAGCGACACAGGTACTGAAGGAGGAATTAGCATCAGAATTCTATATGGCTTGGTACCTCCTAGATGCAGTATGATCACAGTGTCACTTTGATGATTGGTCACACAACTAGAATGCAGTGAGAGGTAGACTGATCCATAAGGATCTAAATGTGTTATGGAATACTAAATACAAGAAATACATTATTTTCATCTCAGATAAGTTCATCACCACACTCTACCGGTGCCTCTTCAATGAACATCCTCCCTGCATGTCCACAATAGCCATGGAGATGGTTATCAAGGTAGCACACTGGTTCCCCATCAGAGAAGGCACCTTCATTAGAGTTTTTTTATCATTAAAGGTGCCTCATGCGTTTTGCAAGTTCGTTATTGATAATATTCTATTACAAGAGTTGTTCTACCAAATGATGGGTATTTTCTCTAAAACGCTAAGCAAGGGAAAGAATAAACCATGGCCTACCCTCCCGCTCACCATTGGTGCCTACACGATTAAATACTTCAAGGAAGTAGGAGCAGAAGCTGAACACATAAAGGGCTTCCATGTCGTAAAAATAGCTTTCTAGACTTATAACCCTGAGAGGATCGTCCTCGCACACTGCAAGAGGGCCAAGTTCAGCTGGACTTATCAGTACACAGAGTGTGCCATGGAAGATGAAGTAAAAAACTGGTACACCGCATTCAGGGAGGTAGCCCCTGAAGATGAATCCAACTTAGATGGAGACCAAGGAATTTAGCATCAGGAGGATCAAACTCCCCAGCAAAGAGTAGACGCCATGAAGTGGAAAACCCCTACAGGAGGAGCATCAAACTCGCAACCCAAAAGGCCAAAGAACACCATAGGAAGTGAACCTCCTAAGATTCAATAGGAAGGATGAGGTAAAGAGGTTGAGGCACAAAAAAATGTTGAGAAAAAGAAAAGAGAAGAAGAACTCAGGAAAGCCAAAGATGCTATGGCACAATAATAAGAAGAATAAAAGCAAAGAAAACTAGCTGACAAACATTAGAAAAAATGGCAGAGGGATGAACAAAGAAGAAGCAAGCGGAAGAGGCCCGCAAGAAGAAAGAAGAAGAAGAAGAGCAGCAGAGAAGGCAAGCGAAGAACAAGATGAAACAAGAATAGGACAAGGAAGAACCAGAAAAGAAGAGGCAGGAAGAAGAAGCTCAGAAACAATGGGTAGAGACATCCAAGGAGGCAGAGGGAAGTGGACCACAACTCTCGCAAATAGGGAAGCGAGCAGATCTACCACCTATTGAAATACCCCCAGCAACCCCCATGACAGGATCACACCTCCCACTTTCAGAATTCATTATCCCAAAGGAACACGAGGATGATGTACTGGATCTAACAAGATTATCTTACGATCAGTACACTCATAATATCAGGCAAGAAAGAAGGAAATTCCTTACCTGGAATCTCACCGAACCTCTGGAAGTAACCATGGAGAAACACATAGTCCTGGACACCAGGACTAACCCCATAATGATAGCATTGGCCAAACCCACTTTTGCAGCTACCACTGAAGAAAATATTAACAGGATGAGACGAGAGATCTTATTTCTACAAAATAGGCTTTGTGTATCAGAGAAAAAGGCCTCTCAAGTAGAAGAGGATAAGAAGGCCCTGGAGACCTAAAGCCAAAAGATCCAACTTGCACTCACTCAGGCCAGCGAACTACAAGCTACTATCTAGGGGGAGTTGGACATCTTGGGAAATACCATGATACAAGTCTACGAGGAGATGATGACTCTGAGGCAAGCATTCGCTCCCTTGGTAGGAGTACAAGCAAAAAGTCTGCACAGCTAAAGGAAGCCTCTACAACATTGGACAACATCCAAGAATGGTCTAAATGATACTAACAGTCCCCTTCCACCCTGCCAAAGAGAGACTGGATCCGCACCCATAATGAAAATGTACAAATACGGATGAAACTGCAATCTAAAGATAAGCTCACAAAGGATGTGGCTAAGGTGATGAACGCCTATGAGCATCTCATTAGTGGTATCGACTCGATGGTAGAAGTGCACCACATACCTTCCATAGGCACACTGACCAAACAAAGGGCGCGAGAGGAGGTACTGCAAGATATCCAGTCGTTCCTATACCCAACCAGGCAGGCAGCCAAATTGAAGGACCTTCCAGTCACCAAATAAAACATCAGTCAATACGTTGTTGCACCATTCCAGATCTACACCAATCTATCCTCTTTGTCCAATTAGATCAACACGAAGAGAAGTACACTAGTTCATGATGCACTTGAATGTTTTCATAGACTGGGAGAGGACATGCCCCAAATCACTCTAGTAGCTGTTGAATACCAAGCCTGGCAGACCTACCTCAAAGAGAAGCAGTAGGTAGAAATCCCAGTCCTCTCCATCACAAAGTTGATCCCTTGAAAGAAACTGGATTGACAGGTTTCAAAGGCAGGCAGGTCGCAAAATTTGTCCAGTCGCAGGTTGTGACCCCACTCAAGTTGCAGGTCGCAATTGCTCCCAGGTTGCAGACCATCCCAACAGTCAGGAGACGAAAAGACAGGGTAGCCCAAAAGTCACTTTTGTTCTATATGTACTCCCTCGGGAGAGAATGTAGGGACCTTTTTTCGAACTCCAAAAAGGAGAGAGAGATATATAATTGTACAACATTGAATGTATGTTCTAGGAATGAATACAAATGAATGTTTTGGAATCCACTATTGGATCTGATGGAAAATTCTGTGTATTGACACTATGAATATTGTTCTCTTACATGTTTGATACTATTCGTAATTGATTGGTCTGTATTTCCGTTCATACGTTGTTTATATGTTTGAGCTCTTTTTATATATGAATGATGTGTGATGGTTCAACACAGGAATATGCTAATGACTTAGTTTTTAATATGTCCCTAATCTTTTCGGAAATATGCTTAAGAAACTCAAGGGTGTTTGATCATAGCGAACTGTTTCTCTTATTCTCAAACGAGCCTCTGTATGAGCATAGCCCTAATAACGTTTTGCTAACAATAATTCTTTTGGTTACATGATTTAAATCTCACTTTATTATTCATGATGTTTCATTTTCAGGGTAATCTTTCAATAATTTGTCTTGTTTCGTTCAAGCAACCGTACATTCTCATGATTGCAAATCACATCTCTATATGAGGAAGGGCACATATCTCATCAACATAATGGAAACTGGGCCCACATACCGAATGGGATCCCTATCACAAACAATGTAGAGTCTAGTTGGGATTCTATACAAGAGAAATCCCCTTACTGTTGGCAAGACATTTTTCATCTTCAACACCTGCATAAGTGGAATCATTCATAAAATATTATCATTTAATGTTGAATTATATCGACTCTCAAAAGGAATATTTGTTTGATTTAAGGTCGAACTTAAAGGGAATTTATGTTTTGGCTCGATAATTCATTTTTGAAAATCCAAATTTTCAATTTTTGTAGCGTTGCCTCTACAAAATTAAAGCCATGTCGGCCCCTCTAGAAGCCTCCATGACCTAAATAAATGTATGGCTCCTCTATGCTCCAAAAACAACTATCTTATGCACATAATTTGCTAATATTTTTTGTGATTTCTAAGGCCAAGGGCTTACACGTCTATACGAAGGAGAGGCCAAGTTTCTTGTGGTTTTGGGTTTAAATTTTTATGTTTTTCTCTTTAAAGATTCATTAAAAAAGAGGTTGATCAGAAGATATATTCACACTACGTTCGAGGATAAACATTGGAGCTCATATTAGGTAAATTTCAGTGGTTTTTTGAGAATATCATTTGAGGTAACTTCTGCATGCCCAATGATATGAATATGAAAAAACCAGTTTTGTTGTGCTAGCTTCCTCATCAGTATAAAAGAAAAGTGTGATTAAGGATTGTGTCAAATAGAAAGTTTATGAGAGGGTTTATGTGTCAAATTTGTGTGTCTTTTATGAGAAATTCATGAAGTAAATTAGCTTTAAAAACACATAAAAAATAAAATGAATTGTAGGAAATAACCACCACACAACACACATTACACAGCAGTGATGAAGGATCTCACCCCTCCTAGGCTACGTCTCCTTGCACCAGCTTCAATGGTTTGTCCCCTTTGATTATTTGATCAAATGTTTGAGTACAGTAATTTCCTGATCTTTGATGGCTCTCAAACCTGCTCCAATGGATCTGGGACACCCCCAATACCCCTATCTTGGTTCTGAATGAGTCAAATTATGAATCTATGGGAAAAAATTATGCCTCTTTCAATTTTCCCCATTAACTGCTCCGCTAAATTTGGCAAACTGTAGTTAAACTGGCAGTTCCACCTAAAATGGAGCAACTCTACCAATTAACTATTGAGTGAGGATTAAGCGTTAGTTAAGCACACTTAACGTGCTAACGACGTGATTAAGTTAATCTGAAGATACTTATGGATTAGCTCCTTTAATCTAGATTAATGGTGAATAATCATGGTTTAAGGTCTTAATCTTCGTGCATTAAAGTTGGAGCTCCTCCAGTTGTCTTATGGACTAGGGATAGCCCCTCTTTTTCCCACCACAAACAAATTTTAAACTTAAATATATGTCATTTCCATAGTATTGTAGGATCTAATGGGCCACGGAGGCAGTAAAGTGTTGTGCTGGCGGTGGGGAGGTCGTGGGGTTGAACCCTGATGCCTCCATAAAATTTTGCCCAAAAATTGATACAATGCATTTCGACCTTGAGGGGCACGTGGTGGAATCTGGGCTTTCCACATGTCACGACCTGATTGGTCTGACCCAAACCAACCATAATTTGACATGTATCCTAGAAATCCAAGCCAACCACAAGCTAACAAGTGTCAGCACACCACTGGCCGAAGAAAAACCCATTTTGACCAAAAATTGACCCTCTGACCCTATTTGATTTTTTTTTAAATTCGCCTGTTTGAAAAAGCGGACAACAAAATTTCTCATACAAAGCCAGTTTTTTATGAAACAAAGTGCACCAGATTCAAGGTGATCAGCACTTCGTGGTCGTTTTGGTTTTGAGCGATTTTGAGCACTTTAATTTTTTTTAGCAAATATTTGCCCCCAATTCAGTTTTTGATCACCCAAGGACTCGTTTTCAGTAATGTGATAAGATTTCCTAAGGCCCATTTCAGCTAGGCTAAGGCCAATATCTATGGAAATTCAGATTGATTCTGAGGTTAAAATCTATGAAATTTAGGGCCTGATTTTTTATGGTTTTGTGGTATATCTTGAAGTTTGGACCTGTTATAATAAGGCTCCATGTGGTTCATTTTGGATTGAATCTAAGTTCATCTTCACACCACTTTGAGGCTTATCACAAGCCCTATTCTAAGACCTATTTAGCCCATTCTTGGAAGACCCTAGTAGTACGTGATTTGAAGCCATTGTGATAGTATCATGGTGGCATAATGTGGATTATTTCTGAAAAATTATTCTAAGACTTTCAGAAGTGTTTTGGTATATTATGTTTTTCCTCCTGAACACCAACTATAGCTGGAACTAAACCATTCTAAGGGTTGATATGTGGAGTCTTACGTAATGCCTCTGTGGACTATTTCGGTCATGCATTAGGACCTGTTTCATCTCATTGTTGTGGCATCTTCGTATGGATTGGTTAGGTCATTTTGAAGCATCCTTATGTGGACACCTTAATTCTAATTAGATCTCTTTGGGGCTCACGCTAACACTTCTTCTAAGGATGTCATTTTTCAATGTTTTGTAAAAGGTTTACCAAGGCAGCTTTTGAAATTAGGTATGTTTGATGTAACAACAAGACAAATTTTTGAATTCCCTCAAATCCGATTTGGTATCTTAGAGAAGTGTAGTTATAGAAGGAATTATAGATATAATTGAATTAAACCTTAAGAAAATTCTTCCGTGATTTAAATCTTGATGGTTGATTTGTTGAAAATTTGAAGTGCTGAGAGAAAATTTGACTTGAGAATAGATATGACCTCCTTTCGAAGACCTTAATTCTATGGGTATTTCAAGTCACAAAGTGTAATATTTGACACTGCTTCAAAGGAAGTTTCCAGTATCCTTTTCAGTGATTGATCAGATTTGCATAGGTATGTGTTGAGGATTATTCAATGGAAGAAGAAATATGTTGTAGTAGTCTAAAGAAAACACAATTTTCATATCATCAAATTGAGAGAAGATGAGATATGATTTCAACATACTTGTAGCTGCTTTATATTGCTAGGAATCCCTGTACCATCTATGAATTGGTTAGGTAGTCTCATATATGTAGCTAATGTATTATGTGAGTGCTCTAGAAGTAAAATTTAGGTAGATTTGGTTGATGATCATATTGTTGGGTCAAAAAGTTATATTGGACATAATCACTTGATGAGGAAAGACACCTTGAGGTTGGGAATAACATGAATGAGTTAGAAGTGGAAATGGTGACAAGACTTGACTATAGACAAATTGCAGAGGTAGTTCAGGGACATATGATCAAAGTAGTAGTAGTGCAATATAGTGATCATAGTGGAGAGGCTAAAAGTTAGTATATATGGTAGTTTGACCATAGAACATTAAGTTCTATTGGTTGTTAAACTAGGGTTTATGAAAAGAGAGGCTATTATAGTTTGTTGAATGGTTAAAGTATCTTATCATTGTTTATCATCAAATTATTGTCAAGAGAATTAGTACTTCTTGAGTAGAGATGTAGTGTTATGTGAGTGAATATTTCCATTAGGTTTTGCATTCTGCAATTGCTTGATGAGTAACCATTGTTGAAGAACTGATGCTATGGTTTCAAAATGAAAGGTATTGTATTGTTGAGATGAATTTGGTTGTGGACTATTGGATAGAAGCAGAGGTATTGATGTGGTATATTGGCAACAATGATAGTGCCATGATGACAATGATCAAACAATAATGGAAATATAGTAGTATTGTGCAAGTGATATCATAAGAGTAGAGGAAATACAACACTATTATTAATATCAATGATTGAGAAATGTATCTAGTGTAACTTATATTATTCTTTTATATTCTATATTTAGGGCGGTAGGGTGGTGCAAGGTGAATATTGGAGTCTCCTTCATGTTGGAGCCTAAGAACACTTTGGGGTGGTAGGGTGGTGATACGATAGGTTGGAGCCTATACAGGGTGTTGGAGTGTCCTTCTAGTTGGAGCTAGTAAATCATGGATTTACAACATCCTTGCAGTTGGAGCTAGTAAATCAAGGTGTTGGAGCATCTTTCTAGTTGAAGCTAGTAAATCAGTTTGTTGGAGCATCGTTTGAGTTGGAGCTCATAAATCAGGGGGGTTGGAGCTTGATGGCAGGTCACCCTACCTTTAATCACATTCTCACCACAAGATATGCATATAAAAATGCCTCAAAATAAAACTCTAAGTTTGGGCAAATTCACACTTTGAATTGTGGAAGCTCTTTTTTTTTAAAACCATTCACTATGGTTATAAAACCATTACATAAGTGGA
This sequence comes from Pinus albicaulis, assembly GCA_034641835.2. NCBI lineage: Eukaryota > Viridiplantae > Streptophyta > Pinopsida > Pinales > Pinaceae > Pinus > Pinus albicaulis. Next base: position 1,533,411,282 of record CM076570.1, on the reverse strand, counting down.
AGCTCTTATTTTAATTGCACTATGGTTATAAGCCATATTCATTAACCTCACATGCATTCAATTAGCTATTCACTCTAGTTTAAGGTCCAGCACTACGGCTCAAACCGTATTAACTCGTCCTTCATTTTATGGCTTCAAATTTTTATTCAAATTTCATGTTTAAAATCATATAGATATGAAATGAGTATGGCATAAACTCTTTGCCAACATTTCCATTTTGCATACACTTTCGACTTAGAATAAATCAAAGTCTCACCATGGCATCACGTTTTGAAACCCATATCATAGAATCTTAAACACTGTCTTCACAATTTACTAACACTTCTGGCTATAAACAACCATCGCATCAAATATTTAATGTGTCAAACCAGTGTTCTTACCATTCAACGGAAGATGCTCCATCACATTATTAACATCATAAATCAACGGCTATCGCATTATTAAAATGCACGACCTTTGATCTTCCAATTTCATGCGACATAACTAGTTTTAAAATACCATTAAAAAACACGTGTCTTATGCTGATTGTTATCGCGTTCCATTTGAGGGAGACTGCTTACCAGATTTTGATCACTCGATACTGCCTGTTTTAGATTGGCAAAACCGCCTTCACTGTTCATCAAACTCCCAGTTCCGTGCTTCATTTTCATGGTTCCACCAAATTTGGACCTCACAACTATACGCCATCAAACCTTCACCGGCCAAGCTCTACTCTTGTGAATTTATTCATGGATTTGGGAAACCTGTCTTTCTCTACGCAAAGGCTATACTCATCCTCATTCTTCTCATATGATTAGAATATCTTCACCACAACACTTCTGCAATTAAATTGTAGTTCCTCTGCATTTTCAATTCGAAAAATGAGAATCGACTCACTCAACTCCTCATAACTCTAATTCAGCATTGCTAAATCGGATCTTCTCCTTTCTAACTCGATCTTGGATTCATTGGATCCAATGATTACTGTTCCTCTTTTCAAAAATTCAGATGGTTTAAATTCTGTCTTATTGAATTCGATTACATTGTTCATCTTCACATAAATGTTTCCCTTCAGTTTTGATTCAATTGTTATGTCTTGTCTCTGCAAACATAATTTACATATTTTGAGCTGTGCCTTTGTATTCAATGAATTCACTAGTTGTTTACTCCATCTTCAATGTCGGTTCAACTCTTCTCATGGTTTTTTTAACCAAGTCCGCTCTTCTTTAACCTGCACCATCACCTATTCCATTCGAATAGAATGCATCGATAATCTATTAACCCATAATGATAACTCTCACTTCAAACCCCACTTACAGAAATTAAACATACAATTGCTCAAACAGTCAACACATATAATTCTGAAATGATACTTTCATATAAACAAATGAAATTACTTACGTAAATCTCTATTCCTGGCCTGATTTTCAAATCATTGGCCCTATTTTACAATTGCCCGGAGGCTTGACAAACAAAACTTTGTTTGTCCTCTTCAACTCCTGTCTGCTACCTCTCTCCTATTCTAATATGTTTTCTGCCTTTTATTCTTATTACATTTATACAATAATTCTGAACCAATTTAGGTTAAAATCCTCAAATATCTCAACAAAAATCCTTAAAATCTGCAAACCCCTACAATCTAGATTTTATCCCTAAAATCTTGAAACCGAATCTAACTTAGGCTTCATAATCAATTCTTAGATATCTCAAATCTAATTTCTCTCATGTTCTCCAAATCATTTGGGAACATTAACAAATGCTCACAATAATTTATTAAAATCACTCAAAAATCCCATTAATATTTACATAAAATCAATATTCTCTCAAAACATAAGACCCCCTATGTTTAATAAAATGCAAAGTATTTTTCGAATCTAATGCCCCTGCATCAGACTCCCAAGGTTGAAAATGATCATGATCTCCTGATCATGTGTTTTAAGTCTTTGTCTTCCTAGATCCCACACTTTGTTCTGTAAGTTATCATCAATTTCTATTGTTGTTTTTTTCTTTTCTCCAGGTCTCCATATCTTATGTTTTCTTGCTCCACTCGCTGCACTTTCACAGTCTCTTTCTGTCTTCATTTTGCTACCACTGTTTTTTCTCTTTCCTGCTGATATCCTCCTCTGAGATAATTTCATCATTATCTTTCTGATTAGTTCAATTTCCCTATCCAATAAATCTTCAAACTGTTGATTTCTTGCTTCTCTTGATTTTAATTTCTGAGCTTTGGCTGCCACCCAATCATCCATACCCTCTTGTTTTTTGCAACAGAAAACTTCTTCTCTTCCTTCTCCTATCAGAAATTTACTGGACTGGTACATAGTGTACTCCTTTCTGTTGTCTTCATCTCTTTTCATCTGCAATTCCCAATTCTGAAATTGAGAATTTTCCTGCACTGAATTTTGATCATTCAACATTATTTCCAGCAAATTAGTGTCTTCATCCCATGGATTAGAAATTTCCACAGAAATTTCCTCTTTTTCTTTCATTTGACTATTCAACTGTGTCAAATGTTCTCCAGCACCTGCAATAACACCTACATTCACAAAACAATAGTTAAATTAAAAATCATAAGGCCTCAGTGCCTTACTTTCCTCTTCCAACTCTTCAGTATGCTATCCTGAATTTTTCATCTCAATCAGCACATCAGTATGCTGATCCAAATTTTCCAAAGAATTCTCTGAAGAATTCTCAATACTGTCAAATAGTCTTCTTTTCACACCATCTGCCTCCATGATATTTTCCTTTTCTTATTCACTGTGATGAACTCTACCTTCTGCAATCTCTCTATCATACTCTAAATTCTCCAACAAATATTCCAGCAATTGAATTTCCTTGTGGCATTGCTTAAGTATGTCATCATCATTTACTATCCCTGCATTCACACACAAATCTTCAGTTTGTAAATCAAAATGTTCAACAATATCAAATGTTGGTTCATATACCAGCTCTTCAGACTAAATCTCCTCTTATTCATTCACAATAAGTTCTCCTTGTTCTGTAACAGCTTCAAACATGAATGCATTACTTCTTCCCTCATTCAAGAGGCATTCTTCCCCATTGCTTTCTGCTCCAGAGTATATATCTTTTGAAAGATACTTTCCCATACTTGTGACAGATTCACAAGATTGCACATCCTCTTCTGTAAATCCTGTAATCACATCAAAATTATTAGACCCAAAAACAGAAGGTTTTACATCATCCAACTAAACTGGATTTTCCCAATAGTTCAGGAAATCATCAATGATCTCCTCTTCTGTTTCATCAATGGAAACTTCCACTTTCAACCCAGCTGCTCTGAGTTATGTACATCCCAACTATACCTCCATCCTCTGTTCATGCTTTCTTAGCTTTTCTACTAACTGCATGTTTATCTGTTGCTCTCTCTTCTGTTGTAGCCTCTGCCACTTCACCCTCTTCTTTATCAGCCAACCAACACTCTGGCTTTCCTCTATCCTCATCTTCAGTTTATTAAACTGTTCCCTGATCTTAGCTAACTCTTTGTTATATTCTGCTTCAGCTAACTGTTCTCTCATGCCATTTGTATTGGCATCTTCTTTCTCCTTCTTTCTGATGTGGCCTCTTTCTGAACCTCTGCTCTCTCCTTTATGAATTTTAGTAGTCATCTTCTTCTCCATGAGTTTCTCACTCATAAGCTTCACCAAGCCTCTGCAACAGCAAGATCTCTTGTTGTAACTTACCTCACCAATCCTTTCCTCCGGATCTAGTCTTTTGGTAAGTACTGGTTCTCCTTCTGCTGGAACCTTTTGAGCATTCTTCATTGCTCCTTCAGGCTTCTCTCATCTGCAACTTTTTAGAAAATAATTTTCCTATTCATTCAACCTCTGTTGAATCTCTTCAGGTTCTGCCACATTCACTTAGAATCCCTTGCTGGACTCCTTCATCACTGCTCTCTAAGCTGTGATCTACTTCTTTTTGCTGAGACTTCTTCAATATGCCTGCAAACCAAATTTGTCAAGCATAACCTTCAAACCAGAGTTCAATAATAATGATCATCAACTCACATTCAAGATTCTGTTGATCTTGAATTATCTTTCACTGTATCTTTGTGCTGCAATCTTATCAGTTTCAAAATCTGATATTTATTCATCACACATGCAATTAATTCAATTTAAAAAGTTGAATTTTCAAACAGAGCTATTCCAGCTCTGATACCACTTGATAGCAGGTTGCCCTACCTTTACCCACATTCTCAGCACAAGCTATGCATATAAAAATGCATCCCAATAAATGCCTCAAAATAAAACTCTAAGTTTGGGCAAATTCACACTTTGAATTGCGGAAGCTCCTTTTTTTAAAAACCATTCACTATGGTTATAAAACCATTACATAAGTGGAAGCTCTTATTTTAATTTCACTATGGTTATAAACCATAGTCATTACCCTCCCATGCATTCAATTAGCTATTCACTCTAGTTTAAGGTCCAACACTACGGCTCAAACCGTATTAACTCATCTTTCACTTTATGGCTTCGAATTTTTATTCGAATTTCATGTTTAAAATCATATAGATATGAAATGAGTATGGCATAAACTCTTTGCCAAAATTTCCATTTTGCATACACTTTCGACTTAGAATAAATCAAAGTCTCACCGTGGCATCACATTTTGAAACCCATATCATAGAATCTTAAACATTGTCTTCACAATTTACTAACGCTTATAGCTATAAACAACCATCACATAAAATATTTAATGCGTCAAACCAGCGTTCTTACCATTCAACGGACGATGCTCCATCACATTCTTAACATCATAAATCAACGGCTATCACGTTATGAAAATGCACGACCTTTGATCTTCCAATTTCACGTGACATAACTGGTTTTAAAATACCATTAAAAAACACGTGTCTTATGATGATTGTTATCGCGTTCCATTTGAGGGAGACTGCTTACCAGATTTTGATCACGCGATACTGCCTGTTTTAGATTGGCAAAACCGCCTTCACTGTTCATCGAACTCCCAGTTCCATTCTTCATTTTCATGGTTCCACCGAATTTGGACCTCACAACTATACGCCACCAAACCTTCACCGACCAAGCTCTACTCTTGTGAATTTATTCATGGATTTGGGAAACCCGTCTTTCTCTACGCAAAGGCTGTACTCGTCCTCATTCTTCTCCTATGATCAAAAGCTCTTCACCACAACACTTCTGCAATTAAATTGCAGTTCCTCTGCGTTTTCAATTCACAAAATGAGAATCGACTGACTTGACTCCTCATAACTCTAATTTAGCATTGCTAAATTGAATCTTCGCCTTTCTAACTCGATCGTGGATCCATTGGATCCAACGATTACTGTTCCTCTGTTCAACAATTCAGATGGTTTAAATTCTATCTTAATGAATTCGATTACATTGTTCATCTTCACATAAATGCCGCCCTTGAGTTCTGATTCAATTGTTATGTCTTGTCTCTGCAAACATAATTTACATCTTTTGAGCTGTGCCTTTGTATTCAACGCATTCACTGGTTGTTTACTCCATCTTCAACGCTGGTTCAACTCTTCTCACGGTTTTGTTAACCAAGTCCACTCTTCTTTAACCTGCGCCATCACCTATTCCATTCGAATAGAATGCATCGATAATGTATTAACCCATAATGATCACAGACTTTGTGTTTCACTTACACAATGAATTCATAACATGGATTTAATTCTCACTATGTCATTAATCTATTCAAATATTGATGACCAGATTATACATTTATCAAATCCCTTCAAACAAATATATAATCCCTATCACAACATTATTATATTGCCTTCGCTTGCCTTCTGGTTGCTTGCACCATTGCTTAATCTGAATTGAACTTGATTCCAATTCTTCTCCTATATAATTGATCTTCCTGATATGTATGTTTATGTAGTTTTGTATGCAAACCTTCTCACTCTAATTCATAAAATTGACATTAAAGTTGTAATTAACATCCATTTCCCAATTCATATACGCACTCTCACTTCAAACCCCACTTACAGAAATTAAACATACAATTTCTCAAACAATCAACACATATAATTATGAAATGATACTTTCATATAAACAAATGAACTTACTTACAAAAATCTCTATTCCTGGCCTAATTTTCAAATCATTGGCCCTGTTTTACAATTGCCTGGAGGCTTGACAAACAAAACTCTGTTTGTCCTCTTCAACTCCTGTCTACTACCTCTCTCCTATTCTAATCTGTTTTCTGCCTTTTAGGCTTATTACATTTATACAATAATGCTAAACCAATTTAGGTTCAAATCCTCAAATATCTCAACAAAAATCCTTAAAATCTGCAAACCCCTACAATCTAGATTTTATCCCTAAAATCTTGAAACCGAATCTAACTTAGGCTTCATAATCAATTCGTAGATATCTCAAATCTAATTTCTCTCATGTTCTCCAAATCATTTTGGAACATTAACAAATCCTCACAATAATTAATTAAAATCACTCAAAGATCCCATTAATATTTACATAAAATCAATATTCTCTCAAAAACATAAGGCCCCCAATGTTTAATAAAATACAAAGTATTTTTCGAATATAATGCCCCTGCATCAGAGCCTCCTTCCAGTTGTTGTTGGAGAACATTGGAAGTTGGAGCTTCTTGTTAATGTAATCTTGAAAGCCTATATTAAAAGTGTTCAGTGGTTTGTCTCTCGAAAGGGTTTCTACCTGTTGGAACAACAACATTTCACCTACCTTTTTGGCCAAAATAAAGGGGCCCCCAATATAAATTCCGAAAAAAGTATCATTTCCAATTGCACTTGATTGGTCACTATGGATTTTATGCTTTTTAGTCTTCTATAGTTTTAACATTCTTATATGGTCATTAGTGATTTTGCATATCGATTTTCGATCACCCTCTTTGAGCTCTCCAATTATTAGTAACTTGCTTAGTTTCGATACTTGGTTTCAAGTGGTTACATATGTTTAGACTTCCCTGATAATTTTGACACCTTACTTTGATTAGTTCCTCCATTTAACTATTTAAAAAGTCTTGGTTTAAATTGATTCTCACATAAACTTTTCTTGAAAACACATATATAAATGAACTTTATATATGATTATTTTATATATCTAAAGTAAACATGTAATTGGATATAGAATTAAATTACATATAGTTATTTGTACATAAATAATATATTCTATTCCTATTATCATTTATATTCCATACATTAATATATTTGTTTATATTATTAATATATATATATATATATATATATATATATATATGTTACAAAATTCTATAAGTAAGATACAAACCACCCTTGAAAAAACACACTATATTATAACTTTGTTTGTTATATATATATATATGCACATGTAATAAACCAAGACCATTCTTTTTTACTATTATCAAAGCCATTTTAACTTACGAAGCACTACGTTTGAACACATATATAAGAGGGTGAACCAAAGCATGAAGTAGATGGCCGCCACATTGAAATGAAGAACAATATGCCAACGAAGTTGTTATAGCCACGTCTACACATAATGCAACGTTTTAAGTGATGCGTTAGCTGAAATACATTATTTGAACTCTTTTACGAGTAATAGCATTATGAACCCTCGCATTTTTATAAACGTATGAAGTCAAATTAACGCATGAGATTTATGTTAACCCTAGAGTTGATTTAGTTAATAATTAAACCCAAATCTCACCATGAATGAAGGTCGTTAATCCAGGATCGACGTGATAGGCAGCAGACCAGATTATGTTTGTAAGTTCCTTTGACCGTTCACGTAAGAACTCCATGCATACCCGATGCACAATATACAAGTCCGCTGCCATATATTTGCTATTTCGACATGTAAAACTATAAAGTATAAACATTATCTGATTTGTGAAAGAAATAGGACCATGTATTGTATAAACCACAATATAATCGATGAATGAAGTCATCCTTTAATAAAACATGGAGTATTTTTGTTCGACGAGGAAAATGCACACATTACATATTTTAATACCCGATGAAAAGGTAAAACACAAAATTTTAGTGGAGGTGGAGTTTCAAACAGACACATGGATACTAGATGTATATTGACAAATTGTAAATAATATCTTGAATATTTATTTATTATTTTTCGACATAAGATGTTGGCAAAACTTATTTTCTAGTCTATTGGCCATTAAATACGGCTGGGCATATACTGCCCAACTTTGAACTTAAATTCTTTTAAATCTAGACCAGGAAATAAGGCTCGCCTAAGAGATGTATGAATCATAAGTTGGAAATAATTATATTATTTGTGTATTAATGGAGAAATGGTTACATAGTTGTAACGCATCTCCTTAGTTTAGGATTAGTTCCTAGAATATAGGAGTCTGTTTACAACTTCCTGATTTCTTGTGATGTACTTAAAGATGTATTTTCTGATTAATGAATGCAGAGTGATCTCTCTGTTTGAGTGTAATCTCCAGGTGCAGTACTCACCTAAGAGCTACAACTCCTTCTTTTCAATTCTGTGTATATTTTATCTTGGTATCAGAGCTCAGATTGGGTGAGCCTTATTTTTTATATAAATCGCATTTGTGGCTAAATCGCCTTTGTAGCTGACTTGCCTTTGTGGCTACGTGTACACGGGAGCTTTGTGCTCATAGGAGCTTTGTGCTCGGTCGAGCAGGTGGACTGCAGTAACACCTGGCTCACGGTCTCAGATGATTCATTAATATCTGAGCAGAAGGGGGTTGGCGTGTATTTTCCGCTGACAGTCGCGCCAAGAAGCGCAATCAGCGCGACTGTTAGGTGTATACTCGCGCCAACACGCCAAATCACGGGATTGGCGTGGAAGTGCATGAGATATATGCGCCATTTTTGGGCCTTGGATAGTTTTTATTTTGGGAGCGGATTTTTCGTGCGGAAAGGCGCCACCTCGCCTTCGGTGGAAGATCTGCAATAAGTTGTAGATCAGAGAAGTTGCGGATCTGTCCGGAGGGGGGAGATCGGACCAGTTTTGTGGTCGTATTTTTGAAACCGTGGATTTTCCCAGTGAAGGCAGATCGAGATTGTCTATTGATGGCGTATTGAACACCTGATTTACTCAGAGGAGCAAGATCAATTTTCAGATTTGCCAGATAGTGCTGGATCTGAATTGAAGATACAATTGGTGGATCAGGAGAACTAGCAGAGCAGTGGCAGATCGGTGCTCAGGATTTGGCAGGTATGGATTTTTTTTTTTTTTAGTGTCTGATCAGTTCGGTAGATTCATTCATTTGTAGATCAGTTCAGAATGAGTAACACTATGGAATCATATCTCCACGAGTCTGGAAAACTCGATGGATCTAACTTCACCAATTGAAAGTTTAAGATATAGACCTTGCTTGAGGGTGCAAATGCATGGTCGATAGTTACAGGAGATGAGTAGAGACCAAATTAAATCACAGGGTTGACTATGCAGGAGCAAGATTGGGATAAGAGAGAAAACAAAGCAAAAGTTTTACTGAAGATGTCCGTCAAGGACAACATTATCCCACATATCAGAGAATGCAAAACATCCACTAAGATCTGGATGGCCATCAAAAGTTTATATCAGACCCAGAACACAAATAGGATTATGGCACTCAAAGGCAAGTTGTTTGCAATGAAGATGGACTAAAATGAGACCGTTGTTGCATTCATCACACGAGTTAAAGATCTGAAAGACAGATTGGGAGACATTGGAGAGAAGGTGTCTAATTCTGATCTTGTCACAATCATGCTGAATGGGATGAGGGATGAATACCAAATGTTCATCACTGGATTGGCAGCAAGGGAGAAAGCTCCTACATTTGAAGAATTGACAGGGATCTTGCTGCAAGAAGAAGAGTGGCAGTAGAATTTGAAACCGCAGAGCGATGATCTTGCTCTGATGGCGAAACGGCGACACTTCAGAGGGAAGCTGCCACAGCAGCAATCACAGTCACAACAGCAACAACAACAGAGAGGAGGAGGTACATTGCAAAAGAGACCATATAGAGGTATGCCTACAAATAATGCTTTAAGAAGATGTTATTATTGTGGGAAAGCAGGTCATATACAGATTGAATGCCTTAAGAAGCAGGCAAATGATGCAAATAAAAAGCAGGTGAAGCACAGAGGATACTTTGTTGAAGAAGATGAAGATCTCAACCACGAATTTCTACTATTCACAGCTGACTGCACCCTTTCAGCATCTAATGAGGACGACATCTGGTATGTCAATTCTGGTGCATCCTCTCACATGACAGGTAAGAAGGAATGTTTTGAAACTCTTGAAGAAAGTTCATATGGATCAAAAATTTATTTAGGAGATGATAGTGGATACGAGATCAAAGGGTATGGGGATATTCCGGTAAATTTACCAAATGGTGACATTACTCGTCTTAAAAATGTTTTATATGTACCCGGGATTAAGAAAAATTTGATATCTGTATCCATGATAACTAATCAGGATATGCAAGTCGAATTCTTCAAGACTCATTGTGTCATAAAGGATTGCAGGAAAGAGATTGTTGCAATAGGTGTGCGTGTAGGGAGCCTATACATACTAGATGTAAAAGGTATGCCACGGCAAGCCATGGTTGCAGCTGGATCGACAGCCGAAAAACTCTGGCACCAAAGATTCGGTCATCTAAATTTGCAGGACCTCATGTTATTACAAAGAAAAGGTATGGTCGAGGGACTCCTTGTTTTTCACAGTATTCAGTTAAATTGTGATGGATGTGCCTTAGGAAAAATGCATAGAGAAGAATTTCCTATGCATGATAGAAGGAAGGAAATAGATATCCTAGAACTAGTGCATACTGACATATGCGGACCTATGCAGACGAGGTCGCTAGGTGGTGCATATTACTTTCTTTTATTTACTGATGATTGCACTAGATACTCATGGGTTTATTTTCTAAGTAAAAAGAGTCAGACTTTCCAGTACGTTATAGAATTTAAAACCTTGGTGGAAAAACAGTTAGGAAAAAGCATAAAAATTCTCCGCTTAGATCAAGGGGGAGAATACAGGTTAGGGGAATTCATGAAATTTTGCAGATCTCATGGGATTTTTCAGCAGTTTACAGTGCCTCACACACCACAACAAAATGGAGTGGCAGAGCACAAGAACAGAACTCTGGTGGAGTGCACAAGGAGTATGATACAAGGTAAGGGTCTATCTAATAGTTTTTGGGCAGAAGCTATTAATACTGTTGTCTATTTAAAGAACAAAAGTCCTACTAAATGTCTTGGCTTCAAAACCCCTTTTGAAGCATTATATGGACTCAAACCAGCAGTAAATCATTTGAGAGTATTTGGGTCAAAATCCTTTGCCCATATACCCAAAGATGATAGAAAGAAGTTAGACCCTAAAGCCATCAAATGCATATTTGTAGGATATGGCACTGAATTTAAAGCATATAGGTTATTCAATCCTGAGTCTCATAAGATATTTCCAAGCAAGGATGTAGTATTTCATGAATAGGTTCAATAAGGAAAGGATGACAGTGATGATGATTGGCAGATTCCATTATTAATGGAGGAAAGCAGCGAGGATGATCGAGAGCAGTAGCAGAAAGAAGAGAAGAAAGAAGAGCAGGAAGAAGGTGATATAGTTAATAATGCGAGCCCGAATAAGTCTGAAGCAAACAAATTTGAGGTAAGTCCCCTACCAAGGAGATCAGGTAGGAAGATTCAAATACCATCCCGATTGAAAGACTATGCTTTGATGTCAAACATTTTAAACATTGTAGAACCCACAAATTATAAAGAAGCAAGTCAATCTGAGGCATTGAGGGCTGCAATGAATGAAGAGATTGAATCTATTATTAGAAATAACACTTGGGATTTAGTTGAACTGCCTAAAGGTAAAACACCCATAGGATGTAAATGGATGTATAAACCTAAAATGAATGCAGATGGAAGCATAGAAAAACTAAAAGCTAGACTGGTTGCAAAGGGGTATTCACAGCAAGAGGGAATAGATTTTGATGATACCTTTTCTCCTATAGCAAAATTAAACACTATCAGAATGCTTATTTCTTTAGCAACAAAACACAGTTGGGAGCTACACCAACTATACATGTCCGCTGCCATATATTTGCTATTTCGACATGTAAAACTATAAAGTATAAAAATTATCTGATTTGTGAAAGAAATAGGACCATGTATTGTATAAACCACAATATAATTGATGAATGAAGTCATCCTTTAATAAAACATGGAGAATTTTTGTTCGACGAGGAAAATGCACACATTACATATTTTAATGCCCGATGAAAAGGTAAAACACAAAATTTTAGTGGAGCTGGAGTTTCAAACAGACACTTGGATACAAGATGTATAGAGATCATTGTGAATAATATTTTGAATATTTATTTATTGTTTTTCTACATAATACGTTGGCAAAACTTATTTTCTAGTCTATTGGCCATTAAATGCGACTGGGCATATATTGCTCACCTTTGGATTTAAATTCATTTAAATCCAGACCAAGAAATAAGGCTCGCCTAAGACATGTATGAATCATTAACATAGTTATATGGGTATTCTTCTCATGCATTGGAGAGCATGTACTCCATGTTGCTACACTTCTTTAAAATTGGGAGTGAAGAGGAAACACTCCAAAACCACACATGGATACAAAATGTATGGAAATAAATTGTAAATAATATTTTGAATATTTATTTATTTATTTTCAACTCATAAACATAGTTATATGGGTATTTTTCTTATGCATTGGAGAGTATGTACTCCATGTTTTTGCACTTCTACTCCAAAATCGTTGAGAGTTTCCATGGGTATTTTGGAGCTTTTCGGGACCTTCAGCCCCACAAATTTTGAGTTTTGGGTGCTTATTTTAAAAAGATTTTCAAGTACCTATTTTGGTCAAGGAAATTACCATTTGTTTATTTTCTAAATGATACATGCCAGGGGCTGGAATATATGAGCTCTGTAAAGCAACAAAAAGGTGGAGATGTAGAAAAAGTTTCAACAAAATATAAAAAGTAGGGTGTTAGCTAGTTTCATTTGATAAATTTCCAAACTTAAATATAATATAGCTTTGCATGAAATTACATAGTAATCAAGTAATAACAAATTTTTTTTTTTCTGGTTGGGAAGGAATTTGATTGGCAAATTGTTAATGAATTAATTTTTTGATTTTTTTTTTAAATGTTTGAAAGTTTAATCTCTTACATATTTCTTTAAAAGATAAAATCTACAATATAAAATTTGATTAACAAGTTTTAAATAAATTATTTTATATTTATTTTTAATATATATATTAAATTTTACTATATTATATTATTATCACTCCAAACTTAACATTTTCTTTTTATAAATTTAAGCCAATACTTCTGACTTTGCCACATACTCATTCCCAAATACCCGAAGTACCGTCTACCAAAAACTCGTAACCCCTTGATTATTTTTTATTAACAGAGTATGAAAAGGAGAGGAGCGCACCAAAAGGAAACTAAATGCATCATCAAAGAGTATCACTTATTCATGTAAGCAACACATTACCATGCATAGAAGGCCGCAGGAAAAGTATAATAAGTGTAAACTGTTCAACCACCTAATTCTGCCACATCTCCACATGGAACCCGACATGGAAATTAATCCATTTATCAAATTCTATGTTTCACGAGGTATGTGGTAACTAGTAAGAAAACAATAATATAATATATTAAAATTTAGTATATATGACAAATAAAAATATTTTATTTATTACTATTTAAATTTTGCTAATGAAGATTGGTCGCTGGTTTCATCTTTATTTTGATAGAAGAGCTTTATATTATTTTGCTTAGTTCTAGATCTAGTCATATATCTTTCCCTTCTGAAGGTTCTATCAGTTTAAGAAATCTCCAAACTAACAGTATCAAATACAACTAAGTTTACACTTATTCATTGTAGTGAAGTTCCCAAAACCTCAAAAATCTGTTACAGTAAAACTACTGAAAAAATCTAAAATACCTTTTAAAACAGCCAACTGTTTTAAAAAGTTTCCTACCAACTTTCAAGTTCCCAGAAATAGAGAAACTTAAAGTACATACTGTCCAATGCTGAGAAGCAGTAACCATGTAACTATCATGATCAAACCTGAAGGTGCACGGGGTTTTGTTTCTCTTCAATCAAACAAATACGATTCACATGACAAGAATCTTTGAAGCTATGAATACCATCTATTTCACTGTTATATTTTGTTTTCGACCTAGTTTGAATTTAGAGTAACTACAAAATCTAGATTTTGTGGTCACTCTTTTATATTTGTTTTATAGATTGTTTGTTTGGATTTTAATAATAATTTTGGATTTGTTTTGGACAGGGCTTGTTTTATATGATGGCGACTGATTTACAACCTAAAGGATTGGAGCAAGAAGGCAACAAGGGAGATTTTTATAAGTCAAATAGAGTCCTTAAGCTCTAAGAGTTAGAACCAATTCTCATTTTGGAAAGGAGATTGGGGATGCGTTTTAGGAAGCAGATAATATTTTCAAAGGGAGATCTGATCTTTCACATATTTTTGGTGAGAGAGAAGAGTTTTATGAATGTATTATAAAAAGCCAAGACTAATTCTATGAAGAGGGGCAGAGAGTCTCATTAAAAGAGAGAGCTACCGACATCCTTTTAGATTTTTTTAAGTTAACTATGTTTTTCAAAGCAATAAGAATAGGCTTTATCAGCCATGGATAGATCAACATTTTTAAGGAAGTAGTGATGAGTAAATTTGGGAAGTCGCATTAAAAGTTTTTTATAATCTATTTCTACGGAGTAATAAAAAATATACTTAGTTTTATTTATTATCATTTCTTGTGAGTTTGGATAAAGTATGGAGTTTTCTTTCAGTCCTTGATTTAATTTTTTTGATAATTTTTTTTTTTAAACTACTCACCTCTTAATTTGATCTATTTAACTATAAATTGATTATGTTTATGCATGATTAAAAGAGTTTTGTGATGGTTATGATCTATATTTGGTGTATATGTAAAATATTTAGTGATTTCGATGTATAGTTAATTTTTTACTTTAGTTTATTTATCTACACATAAACTAAATTTGTTTTAGATTGTTTTGCTCTGCAAGATATTTTTGTAAATTAACAAAGAATTACGGCAGCTGTTGCCTACAATTATATGGTGGTTGCCAAAGTAAAACATAATGTAAATCAGAACTTGGTCCACCGTTGCAGCTGATATCCAAAGATAATGTTGCTAGCTTGATGGTCTTCATTCGTTGAATCACAATCCTAGTTATTCTTCCTCCAAATCTGCAAGAATAATTGAGTTAGCAAACCGCTTAGGTAACAATCCCCTACGCCTATGCTTCATTGATTAACAATCCATAAAGACATGACAAGAGGTATACATGTGCAGCTTAAGACACAAATTGACCGATAATGATACAAAATGAGGAAAGGAAACAAGGTAAAAAGGCAGGTAAAGATATCTAGATTTAGCTCTCAACATCTCCCCCCAACTAGTCTTTCTACATGTCCTCATGCAGCATGTCGCCTGCGCAAATCTAGGTTGGATCTGTTGTGATCAGCATGAAGTGGAGCGAGATCACACCTTTTAGCCATTTCTGTTCCTGGAGGCTTATACCCATCTGTTGTGAGGACTTCCTTCCACTAATCCTCATTTACATTGTAAGCTGGAGTATATTGATCGGCTGGAAGCTAGATCACGGGAAACTGGAACTTCAAATCCATCCACTAGACTCCACAATGTTGTATGCAGGAAATATAGCGAGGTATCCTTTCTAAAGCTCGAGCAAAGTTAGGAGCCCCAAAATATTCACGTGTCATGACAGATGATGACGATAGCATCCACCTTTTCTGACAACTATCTCTGGTCTCGTCCTCACAAGTAAAAAAAAAAATTGTGCGCACGTCAACGGTAATATTCCCAATTTTCTACAAGATAGTTGGAATATTAAAGTTCTTAATTTTCATAATTAATTAAGTAAATAAGAGGAGGGAGGGACCCACAAACCCCATAGATGAATAAAATCCACTTTTGATGTGTGTATGTGGATATTTTAGATCTAGATCTACATTATGGAGTAGTGGAGCAACTTCTTAAATGAAGGAAGAGTGGAGATCATGGATCTTAAATGTAAAATCATGAGGATCTTGGAGGAGGTCAACTAAGATCATAGTGCATTCAAAGTAAGATGATAAAGCACTTATGACGAGATAATGGAGGAAGTGGTGCATATAATGCACACATGATGGAGAGAGTGGGAATTAAATGCAAACATGACGGAGATCATGGAGAGATAACGCAACCTCATGGAGGCTAATGGCCACATGTAGAACGCAGTTATGAGGTGGGCAAGGGATATGGAAGGCTCACAATATATATAATGAAGATGAAGGCGCCATAGAAGGCAGGCTTTGTATTATTATTTCTGATCTATTTTGATCTAGATTTGTCGGTTGACATTTCTATGCATGCTTATGCTATATAGCTAAGTCTGCAGTGATGTTTGGCACAGGGTGTTTCCGAGTGGAAATCCCATCCTTACCCATGGGAGACTTCGAGTGCCTACTCTAGGAAGGTTTCTATTGGGATTAATTCATCATCCAACATTGGTGCCATATTCAGCCACACTCATATGTGCTTCCAGCTACAGGAATAACGCAATTCTTGTTCAAGGGTTTGAGAGGTGGTGGTTTTTTCTAGCACTTCAACTAAGAAACCGGTGGAGGATTCATCCTTTCACCTTGTACTTCATTTTCAGCCTTTCAGGAGCAGAAAATCTATATTTGGCATCTAGGCCATCAGATTTTACCTCCATGCATCAGCATTCCCCTCAAGGATTGCGTAGCTTAGTCCTATAGATCTTTTGGAGGAAGGAAATTTCTAGTATTTCAACTAGAAATACTATGAGGGATCATCTCCTCACCTTTTATTCATTGTTTCCATCATTATCGAGCTGATTTGACATATCTAGCAGTAGGCTAGAGAGCCTCCCTCCTTGACTGCGCATTTTTTGTCAAGCAGTTATATAGTAGCAGTTGCATTCAGTGGAGAATGTTGGAGGAGCCAGATCTTGAGCTTCAAGCTTGATGATCTAGTGAAGGGATCAACCCTTCTTTCATATATCTCATTGTGTACCATATTGGAGCCATATTTCATTAGATTATGCTTCAAATCTGCATACCCAACAGTGTATATGTGCAAGCCCTAAGAGGGTGATTTTCCTATATTTCTAGATTTGTAAATCCCTTTCTGGGTTATCTTGGGTATCCATCATAGAGCCCGGATCTACATTTTTAGCATCATCGGAGCTCCATAACTTCCTAGATCTAACTTTACATTTTGGTGGGAGTTGTAGTAGGGACAACGCAGTTTTCCTTCCAGTAGTCCAGCAGCTACGCAGTCCCTCTTATGGGATCATTTCACGGTCATTATAGGCCATCTCTTTGGCTTGAGTGTCTCATATTTTGAGCACTGTTGTACTGGTTTATCCACCTCCTATTAATAAAATGGCTCAGTTATTTTGTACATTCTGATGTTGTCTTTAGATTAATTGTTTACTTTGTTGTAGTTCTCATATTGTGTTTTAGTATTACTACATTCTCCCTTTTTGGATACTACAGTGGTATCATAGCATGATCTTTAGCTCAACTTGTGGACACTCCATATTTTGCATCAAAATAATAAGTAGATAATAGAGATCTATCATGAAGGAGGATTTTAGTTTTACCACTCTTCTCTTTAAATATTTGCAAGATCTCTCCAAGGAGGTCAATCAAATGAAGAGAGAAAGGCAAAGGAAGGATCCAAGAAGCAGATTTGATGAGGAAATTCCCAACACTTCCCGTCATCATGAGAAGAAACAGGAGAAGCAAAGGGCTTCACATTATTCTACTAGATCCATTTTCTATGATAAGAGAGAGGAATACTCTGAATATGAAGGAGACTTGGGGCATGAGACCCTAAGTAAACATATGTCTGAGTACAAATCACAACCTAGATCTCTTAAGGAAAATATAACTCTCCAACAATTTTTGCAACTCAAATAGGAGAGGAGATCCTGAAGCAGTAATACAAGAAAGAGGTATAGATTCTTCTTGCCTACATTTGATGGATCTTCAACAAGCACATTGAGGGCTTAGTGGGAAGAACTAGCTACATTATTTTTGCAATATCCTGTAGTAGAAAGAGAGGCTATGGAGATTGCAGCACTGCACCTAGAAGGTGAAGTAAGAGATTGGTGGTTCAGTCACTTGTC
Source organism: Pinus albicaulis (assembly GCA_034641835.2). NCBI lineage: Eukaryota > Viridiplantae > Streptophyta > Pinopsida > Pinales > Pinaceae > Pinus > Pinus albicaulis. The sequence goes on along the minus strand of CM076570.1, from coordinate 1,533,393,101 downwards.
CCATATGAAAGTGTCTTCTTATGCAGATTTCATTCAAATACTGAAGAAGAAATTTGGTAGAAAGAAACTGGAGACATCTCACATAGTGAAATCTCCCATCATTGAGGAGATAATACATGAAGAGCCCAAGGAAGATGTCCCCATTATCACTCAGGAGGATGAGCCTCTACCACCACCGCTAGTTGCAGATGTACTTACATAAGGAGGAATATCACTTGCATCTTTGAAATATGGTATTGAGTTCTTGACATTTGGAGCCCCATGCATGATGAGGAGGAGACGTATACCAGTGCTAATACAATTGTAGAAGAGAAACCATCATCATTACCAGTAGTTGGAGAGACCATTGCACTGGTTGGAGGAACTCTTGTAAATGTGCAAGATGTTCCCAAGATTCAACTTATCCAAGGTTTGCATATACTTTCTTCTCATATTATTTCAGTACCTCATATTGAGATATGTGAAACCATGCCATCAGGGCAAGTGCATAACCAAGGATTAGAGTACCTTGCTGATTTGGAGCAGCAAATTATCACTGCAAATAGGACCCTTGATTTGATCAAGGAGAAGATGTATTGCTATACCAGTTTGTCATGGTTGAGCTATACCCAACACTTTATGTTGAAGTGTGGAGTTTCAGAAGATGGGAGGAGCACAGTTTTATTCACTCGTGAAGCACTGGAGGGACAGATGATAGATGGTGGACATATTGTGATGGAAAGCACTTTCCATTATCAAGATGAATTTTCCTTGATGAGTATCTCATAGCTCAAAGAGGAATCTCTACCTACTACATGTATGGATCCTTATGGGTTCCAATGGGCCATTGATGAGAGGATCTCATGAAGAGACTTCAATAGAGGTGTGACTTCAAAATTTCATGGAGTGTAAAGCTATTCATATGGAGGATGTTGGTATTCTACATTGGGAGGATACCAATATTGAGCTTGGAATGATTCATCATCCACATTGGGATGAATGGATCCGGATGAGGAGTAGGAGGTTGCCTACCTTCCTACAGATCTATGATACCGGGTAACAAGAAGCATGGTTGCGCTGGTTGTTGATGAGAGATTTTGGACACCTCATGATGTATCTTATGTCCATGTATTTGCTTTTGTTTGGGATATGTCTCATGTCTTTACATGTATTTCAGTTTGGGATATATCTCATGTTCATGTATGTATTTTGGTTTGGGACATTGCACAACTCTCACATGATGTGGCATAAGGGAGCTTATTTGTATTGTTCTGATGAGACATTCCACATATCCATTAGTATGTTGTTGCTCAATGACTTGCATCATGATGATGTAAGGAGGTAGCAAGAATCCTTGTTTCTTTGGTTACTATTGGGAGAGTATGGGTTGATTTCTTCTCATAGGTTGCATGACATTGATGGAGGATGGCAACAGGAGGCCTTACAATGTTGGCTTCTATTGGGGGATTATGGTCATTGTACTTGGTATAATGATGATGTGATGGAGCTGCAAGATGCATTGTTGCGGTGGCTTCTCTTGAGAGAATATGGCCACTATAGTTGGTACAATGATGATGTGGTGTGGCAGCAAGAGGCATTGTTGCGGTGGCTTATTTTGAAAGAGTATATCTCTCACATTTATATTGATGTTGATTTGGCATGGCAACAAGAAGCATTGCTGCAGTGGCTTCTATTGAGAGAGTATGTCTCTCTTACTTTATTTCATGATGATGTAGCATGGTAGTAGAAGGCTTTGCTGCGTTGGTTTTTATTGGGAGAATATGGTTTGACATTGTTCATATTTATCCATATGTCTCTACTTCTTATTTTTCACTATGTTGATGTTATGTTTGGATCCTACATGGCCAACAGGGCTAATGATGAGAGCATTGATAGATACAATCTACTCTATGTACCATGGGTTGGAGAGATATTTCATGAGTTGGGTCTTTCCACTTTGGGAAGTAACCACTTAATTTCATGTATCTCATGTATAGAGGATATCTTTAGATATCATATGGCTTCCACTTGGATATTCATTGATGAGGGAAGGGATCTACCTTTTTAGTTGGAGGCCATTCTAGACATTCTAGAGAGGCAGCTTTGGAGTTGGACATGCATGAGACATTGTGACAGATGGGAAGGCCTTCCATATGAGGATGCCATTTGGATGGGGGATGTTTGTTGTAGCATCCACTTTTGCAGTTTCTTGAGGACAAGCAACATTTTGGTGTGGAGGACTATAATTTTCCCAATTTTCCACAAGATAATTAGAATATTAGAGTTCTTAATTTTCATAATTAGTTAAGTAAATAAGAGGGTGGAGGGACCCACAAACCCCATAGATGAATAAAATCCACTTTTGATGTGTGTATGTGGATATTTTAGATCTAGATCTACATTATGGAGTAGTGGGGCAACTTCTTAAATGAAGGAAGAGTGGAGATCATGAATCTTAAATGTAAAATCACGAGGATCTTGGAGGAGGTCAACTAAGATCATAGTGCATTCAAAGTAAGATCATAAAGCACTTATGATGAGATAGTGGAGGAAGTGGTGCATCTAATGCACACATGATGGAGAGAGTGGGGATTAAATGCGGACATGATGGAGATCATGGAGAGACAACACAATCTTCATGGAGGCTGGTGGCCACATGTACAACGCAATTATGAGGTGGGTCAGGGCTATGGAAGCCTCACAATCTATATAATGAAGATGAAGGCACAATAGAAGGCATGCTTTGTATTATTATTTCTGATCTGTTTAGATCTAGATTTGTCAATTGACATTTCTATGCACACTTATGCTGTTTAGCTAAGTATGCAGTGTTGTTTAGCACAGGGTGTTTCCGAGCAGAAATCCCACCCTTACCCACGGGGGGCTTTGAGTGCCTACTCTGGGAAGGTTTCTATTGGGCTTTATTCATCATCCATCATTGGTGCCATATTTAGCCACACTCATATGTGCTTCCAGCTACAGGAATAACACAATTCCTGTTCAAGGGTTTGAGAGGTGGTGGTTTTTTTTAGCACTTTAGCTAGGAAAACAGTGGAGGAATCATCCTTTCATCTTGTACTTCATGTTCATCCTTTCAAGAGAAATAGATCTATATCTGGCATCTAGGCCATTGGCTTTTACCTCCATGTACCAACAGTCTCCTCAAGAATTGTGTAGTTCAGTCTTATAGATTTTTTGGAGGAAGGAAGTTTCCAGTATTTCAGCTGGAAATCTTGTGAGAGATCATCTCCTCACCTTGTATTCATTGTTTCCATTATTATTGATCTGATTTGACATATCCAGCAGTAGGCTAGAGAGCCTCCCTCCTTGACAGTGTAGTTTTTGTCAAGCAATTGTGTAGTAGCAGCTGCATTCAATGGAGAAGGTTGGAGGAGCTATATCTTGAGCTTCTAGTGAAGGGATCAACCCTTCTTACATAGATCTGATTGTGTACCATATTATAGCCATATTTCATCAGATTATGCTTCAGATTTGCATACCTAGCAGTGTATTTGTGCTAGCCCTATGAGGGCTATTTTCCTAGATTGCTAGATCTGTAAATCCCTTTCTGGGTTATCTTGGGTATCCATCATAGAGCCTGGATCTACATTTTCAGCATCATCAGAGCTTCAAAACTTCCCAGATCTAACTTTACATTTTTCCGGAAACTACAGTCCCAACAGTTGTAGAAGGGACAACACAGGCTTCCTTCTAGCAGTCCACCAGTTACGTATTCCCTCTTGTGGGATCATTTCAAAGTCATTCTATGCCATCTCCTTGGCTTGAGTGTCTCATATTTTGAGCACTGTTGGACTGGTTTATCTACCTCGTGTTAATAAAATGGCTTAGTTATTATGTACATTCTGATGTTGTCTTTAGATTAATTGTTTACTTTGTTGCATTTCCCATATTTTTTTTTAGTATTACTGCATTCTCCATTTTGGGATATTACATCAACGCACCATTTCTTGGTTTCCAACGTCCGTCCTTTTTGTCCTTCAATCTTCAAAAAGGTATAATGTCTGTTGTAGACGTTTGCAGACTGAAAATGTTCCTTTTGAAGGACAAGTGGTCTATTTTCTTGGTTCTCTTCAAACATCTCAAAGACCTTCTTCCACTAAACCTGATTGATTTTGTAGGAAGTAAAAGCTATCAATTAAATATTTCCCACATATGGAACTGGGTTGAATGATTCATTATTTCCCAGGAAGTAGTTGTGCATATAAATTTTGCACATTAAGTGCTAGTTTTGGACATCATGACCCCTTAAGATACACAAAAACTGCATCGGGTCTTCTATCTCATGACTGATCTCATAACGAATGTTTTCCAAACAAAAGAGTAAATAATGTTCTTGAAGAAATAGGGCATAACTGTGAGTAGGGGGTCGGCAAGCCGTTACCTATTTTTCAATGTGAACGTTTTTTCTTTGTCATCTTTCAGTATCCACACCTATTCTTCCAGTTCCTAAATTTTATTTTGCTACTTCTCTTACTTCCGCTTTTCTCTGTCTATCTGGTATATGTAACTAGTAATAATCTATGTGACCCACTTGCTAATTCCTCTCACCGCTTCCTCGTGGGCTTCCAAATGAATTGTACCCTATTGAAGGCAAGATACAATAGCATGCCACTTATAAATATCTGCTACCATAAATAACTCTAAAGAGTCAAATAAATGTGCAAATGGCTCAGTTTGTGTAGTGACAGAATTTGTAGGCTTGTCATTAGTCTACATTGTAGTTGAAACGATTTTAGCCTCGGATTTTGTAGCATTCCTCTTGTACCTCCCCTTCTTCGTTTGTAAGTGCATCATCCTTTTTCTTAACTTGATAATTTCTATTTTTAGTTGCATGTGTTCTTTAAATTAGGACTGGTACCTTTCCTTAAGAGGAGGTCTTCTTCTTGCACATTTCTCGATGAATTCCTGTTTGACAGTGACCTCCTCCACTGGTCTCGCAACTGGTGTGGGGTTTGGTGGGTTGACATCAATGAATTCATCAACCAGATCTTCCTTTACCTTAATTTCCTCCACTTGTCCCTCACCTTGGGTATCAGCCCCATCATTTTCTTCCTCGGGTCTTGCGACCTATAAATCTACCCTTGGCGTCTCTCAAATCACTGCGGCCTCCTGCGGAGTAGTGTCTTTGACACCCTTTAGTTGTGACTACTTTTCCACCCGACCATCTTCTTCCATCTGCTCAAAAACAATTTCTAACCCTTGTGGGTTAGACTTAGCATAAACATTCTCCTCTAATGGCCCTATAGAGACTCCATCAGCCATTACTTTGTCAGTTTGTTCTTTGGTCGACACTGGTTATTATGTAACAGTGTCGACCTCTGAACGTTCAATTTTCTCAGTCTGTTCACCAGTAGATACTGGTGTCTGACTGACCGCGTTACCCATTGTGTCCACAACTGCTCTGAAAAATCTTAAAATTGGGGGAGTGGCTTTTTCTTCTACCAAACTTTGAGGGGAATGATATTTCTTCACCCCCTTCAGTAAAGATGCAAGGAGAGGAGAAAAAAGAACACCTTCTTCAATTTCCATCCTGACTATGTCGGTTGACTCAGGTTCTCCTTCTCTTTCCCCTTTGTTCATTGTCTAGTCTGTGCTTCCTTATACATGTGATTTTTCCAAATTTCCCTCCTATTCGACGGTCGACACTAGTTCTTGTGGAATAACGGAGCTCGTTTCCTCCAAGGATTCCTCATTCTCCTGAGTAGGTGGTGCTAGTTCTTGTTTGACAACACCACTTGCAATTTCTTCCTCGGGTCCCTAATTCACTTGAACAGGTGGTGTTAGTTCTTGTGTTGCAACACCACTTGTAAATTCTTCCACGGATTCTTGACTCACTTGAATAGGTGGTGCTATTTCTATTATTCTTTGAGATGATTTTGGTCAATAATAATGCCAAAGCATCTAAAATATTTGTGTGTTTTTGAAATATTTTGGAGGACCAATGCAAAATATTGATTTTAATCAAACAGTTAAGGTTTTAAATCTTGCTGATAATATCAATAATTTAAAGTCAGGGTTGCTTGTTCATCTCATACAGTAATTAGGCTTTCATTATTTCAATTAAGTAGAATAAGATGATATTATTATTAAACATTCAAATTGAACTATTCAATATACCATAAGTTGAAAGACCTTTAAACAATGTTTAAAATTTCAACAAAATATATTTAACATCATAAAAATATTGACAATTTATTGATGAAAGGGATTTACATTTACAGATTGTCAAGAAAATCATTCTTTATAATAATTATAACTTCAGAAGGAATGATAAGGTTGCTGAGACATAGTCAACCTCACCTAATTATTTTGATGATGATTAAATATATGAAGAAACATAATGACATAAAACTGGAAAACTCACAGGAAAGACAGAGTGATACGAGATATGTTCAGAATCATGCTTTATATTATTGATGATCAACAAAATTTAGTAAAATTTATGTTTACAAAATCTCGTTATCCAAGGGTGCAACCCTTGATAACTCGTGTAGAGAGTTATTTATACTAACTTACAACACTTTGGAAATATCTTAACTTATCTTACAATAATAGAATAATGAGAATAAAAGAAGGAGATAGATGATGAAGTGTCTTTGTTATTCCAGAGGTTGTTGATGATTTGACCTCTTTTGATGAAAACTGTTGCTAACTTGTCCTTTTTCGCTGGAAGCTGTTGTTGACTTGGCTCTACAAAATTGAGTGTTTTGGCATGCTGTAAAATTGCTTTTCACTGGATAGTTTCACAAAAATTATCCCACTGATCTTCACTCGAAATTTCACAATTCATCATTTTCCTGAAAACTTCATCCACCTCAGTAAATCTGTCAAATGTTGGTTTTTAGATGAAAAACTATTTGATTTTATGTTGAATAATTAAGTCAAACTGCAAAGCTTCAAGAAAATATTTTCCTGTGATGTGACCTTTAATACCTGCAATTTTCTTTTTTGTCTATTGCAATTGTACACAGCTTTTTGCAATAAAATTCTAACTTGACCAACTTATCATCTAATCCAACTAGACCTGGCAGACCTTTCTGATTTAAAATATTAAATTTAGTATGAAACCTTTTGAAAATAACATTTAAGGCTTCACACTTGGTCTGCAATTGGTTGATCAAGTTCCTCTTCTGAATTTTTTTTTTTTATCTCCAGAATAGTTGCAGTTATGTCTGAGATATTGATTTCTTCCAACTCCTCCTTATTCTTTAAATTAAGATCTTTAATCATATTTGAAGCTTCACTTGGTTTCTCTTGGAGTTGATCCTTCCCTTCCTGAATTACTGTTGTGCATTTTTTGATGAGTTCCTGCTGCTCGAAGATGATCTGGATGGATGGAAAAATTTCAGTAATGGACTAATTGATACTTTCCCAAATACTCTGCTTAGATTCTCCTAAAGTTAATGCCATTAGAGTTTCACTTTCCATTTCTTTTATTCTAAGCTCCAATTGATGAGTCTTCTACATTTCATTTAAATACAAAGTATCATTTCTAACCTTTTCGAACTGAAGAAGTTGAAAATTCTGACTTAGATTTTCATTTGCTTGCTTTTGAGTAGCCAATTCTTGAGACAATTGTACTGGATCAGTCATGTCCAAGGCTACTAAGGTTTCTACACCCGCAGAATATGTTTGAGTTGTTGGAGTAGGATCAGCAATCACCTAAAGTGTTGATTTCTCTTTTAGCAGTTCTTCAATCTGTTCTTCCATTTTTCTAATCTACATATTTTGGTCAATGATTAGCTTAAGAATTTCCTCTTTGTCAGATTCATTATGTGCAATCTCTTTGGTCTGTGGGTCTTCATTCGAAGGTAGCTTAAGTTTATTTCGTAGGGTTGTAATGTTCCAATGTCTTTATCCTGTTGTCTTTAGCTAAACAAGAGAATTTCTTAATCTTCAACTAGGATTTCATATTTGACAGTGCTACTTTTTATTTTGAAAGAGATATAGTTGTTTTAGTCATTGTTGAGAATAAAATTTCTCCTAATTGCCTATGCATATCCATCTGATCAATTGGATTTAATTGTCTTGCATCAAATGAGAGAAAATTATCCTTGTAGTCTGCATGAGTTTTTGGAAATGGCACGGTTGCTTGTAGGAAGGCCATCTGCATTCTACCCTTCTCACTGTCGAAGGCAGTGAGAAGTCTATGTTGTGAAGTAGATGCCTATTTCCAAAATTGGTTGTAAACATCTGACTTCAGTGCTTCATTATTTTGTTTGATTTGTAGAAATTTGGAGAAGATATTATGCTCTTCTAAAGAGATGGAATCTGTATGTTGGATGATCTCCAAGGGCTCTCTTGCAGGTGATGCTGATGAAGAATTCTGAGGAATATTTGTAGAAGTGGGGGCTTCAATTTCTCCCAAATCTATGATCTCTAGTTGTTTATCCTTTAAAAGCAAGGAAGAATCAAGCCTTGATTTCTTATGTTGTAAGATGAATTCTTTCATAAGCTCCTTGGAATGTGGTGTCTCTTCTCTAGCCCTCTTTTGTTGTTTATTTTTAGGCACTGGTGTTTATACATTTGAAGTTGGAATGACATATTCCTCTGCTTCTTGTAAACTACCTTCTACTCATTCATCCTGATTCATGTACTTTTCTATTTCTAGTCTAGGAGTGTGAGTGTAAGATGTTGTCTTGGATTCAACCCTCAGAGTAGAAATAATACCATGAGGATCATATGACCAAGTGAAGCTCGACTGAAAACCCATCTTCTTTAATAGTGTATCTGCATCAATACTAGTTGCTATGGTATTACAAATGAATGATCCAATGTTTTCTTTGATTTTAAACTGGACTTTCCTCCTTCCTGATTTAAAATGAAATCCATCCATATTTAACATATGTCTTATCTATTCTAATGAGAAATTTCTCATAGGCACATATTTCAAAAGTTTTTATGGTGGAAGCTCACATCCATACACTTTGATCTCTGTGTCGTTCTTGTACAAATACCAATCAGTTGTCTTTTCTTGTTCATTGAGGTGCAAAATTCTCTTAATGTCTTCTCCAATTCTAGGCTCTGGTGAACTGATAAGGATCAATCTGACTGGATGAATGAATAATTCTATGAATTATGAGAAAGAAGAAGTTTTTGAAGATGCTCTGACCAATTATGTCTAGTGAATCACTGATTGATTCACTCCCTGTGTGTCTTGCTTGTTGAGATGAATGGGAAACATATCTACCTGCTAAAACAAAATCATATGAATGATTACATAAGAGTAAGTAAATAATCTTTGAGTGGTGAAATTCATAAATTGTTCATGTATAATATCGGCCAAAAAATGGCTGTAATTGTACACAAACAATGGTGGTTTTTCAAGGCTGAAGATAGATAAGAAGCCTAGGATGATTTCATCATTGGGATATCCTAAAAGATAATAAAGGAGAGAAATACAATGTTTGGAAGAAATAGGGAATATGGAGGATGCATATGGGGGATTTCTCTTGTGTAAATCAGCATCCTCAGGTAGAAATATTTCAAATATATGAGCTCTTTTTGATAAAGATCCATGAGGGCAGCAGGGGAAAAATGAGATAAGGAATCTGAAGGAGGGATAAGAAGCATTTGATTAATGGTTTCAGGACATATGTTTATCAGAACATTTCCATTCTGAGCTACCACCGACCCGGTTATAGGTTCATACTACTTCTGACACCAGACAATTAAATCAGGGAATGGATGAGTTTGAGGGAATGAAAACAGAGGTAACATGGACTCCCAAAACCTGATAGGGTCTTGTTTATCCAGATGTTTCTATTTGAGCCATAGGTGTAGCTCATGCAGTTAAAATTCATCGTGATAAACAATAATCTTAAAATAGGTATCGAATAGGGGAGTGAAGTCGAGGTATATTTGTGGATCTGCGGGAATGTTTTCTGCAACGGCTTTGGTGGCTTCACAAATGACCTCGAAAGCTGGATGAGTAGCCTCTGGTGTGACCTTTGCAATACTATCAACATTTGAGATTTCTTCTATCACACTTTTCTTACCTTTACCTTTTGGAGTGGTTTGCTTCTTTGTTTTGGCCTTAGGTGCCATGCTTGACTGTAATAAAATGGTACATGGAATTACAACTTTCATTTTATAGAAACAATGGTAGGGTTTCGAGAATATGAATGGAAATCACATAAGCTAATTCACAGTGAAACAATAATGGAGGATGACGGTGAATTAAAGGCGGAAGTAAAATATTGAGCGGGATACTGTGAGCAATTTTATAGATTATGGTTCAGGTTCAATGGTCATTGATAACAATCAAACGGATTTACTACGCAACAGTAAAACTAACGAGTAATTTGGAGTGAATTTGTTGGCCAATGGGAAGATTAACGGGTATAATCGAGGATTATGGATAACATATAATGGATAGGTGACATGGAGTGACATGAATGATGGACGGATGGACGGTTTATGGCGCGGGTGAACAGTAGTGGAAATGGAAAACCAAAAGTGGATTTCGCGGGGGGTACCCTCTGGTTTCCGGTTTTGGGCAGAGGGGGTGCGAAGTCACCTCATGCTGCCACGTCGCGAAAATAGGCAACCATTGAAACTAGATTCCCCCCCCCCCCCCTCGCGTTAACAAGAAATAGGCAGAGGGGGTGCGAAGTCATTCTCCATCGTAGATCTAAGGGAAGCTCAAGATCTACCGCCAGAATCTGAAAACACTTTAATCCTTTGATTTGACTTCTTTTCGTTTGTTTACTTTATAATAAAATCAATATTCACTCATATATATTAATTTTAATAAATTAATATACAGAACCCTTTTTCGAAGGTTCAAGAAATCATGAATTAAATTTACATTTTGAAATTGTGGCACATTTAATCAGACTACCATTATCATTTTGATCACTAAAGCATTGACATTTTTATTTTATTTTAGGCTTTCCCTAAAAAAATTTCACATGCCTTTATTTAGGGCAAACTATCCTATCATTTTCTAACATGGATGTAATAAAATATATTTTTCCTAACATTTTTTCAATTTCTTTTTCATCCATGTTCTAACTTAGCATTTTTTATTTTTTTATTTTTTAAACTACCATGCTAACTTATCAAAAAAAAATAATGTTACAAAAGGTTCTTGTGTTACAACACCATTTGTGAATTCTTTTGCTGAAGATGATTCCCTTTGTAAATTGAAAGTCGACCCTGGTTCTTATGGAGCAGCATCGACTACATTCTCTCCTATCTCCATTTATCTTGTTTCTTCTAAGCCAACATGCGACGTTGCTTCTTGTGGGGTAGCGTCGCCTATGGATTCTTCTGTTTCCATCGCTTCTACTTCCTCAGCCTCCCTTACACCCATCATAGCCTCACATTATTCTTCTACTAGCTCAATGAATTATGGCCAAGCCACAATAGTTCGAGCCAGAGCATGCACCACCAGTAGCTTAACCAACCCATGATTTTTAGGACTGATAATACCTATTGAGAGTGATGGTTGGATTGGGCCATTAGTTGAAGAATTTTCCATAGAAAATAGGGCATATCCAAATAATGAACCTGTGCATGCCGAAATTGAAGACATGCAAGAAGCCTGAAGTAATATTTGAAAAAAATAGCGAGCGTTCCTTTGCAGGTGATATACCTCATGACAAAATATGCCACCTTGGCCCATGGGTGCAGAATATACTTACGATCATACCCCCTTCCTTTCAAGACCACCATTTCTCCAGCCTACAAAAAAATTTCGGGAACTTTGGTAAAGGATATTTCCGAGAAAACCATTTATGACCTCCTTGTGGCAGTGCACTGATGGTCGATATGACTTCCTCTGTGACAGAGATATCCAAACCCTAAACTTTGAAATTTTTTCCTTCTAGGTTCAATCCGAATTCAGATGTAATAGCTTCGTCAAATCTCTGCATCCTCTCAAAATACGCATGCCAACCTACATCTACAAAGACTCACCATACATCTACATTTTTCGAACCTGAATTGTATTTTCCGATTCATACCTCACGGCCGAACCACCCATTCTACAGTGGCTCCATAGAAGCACTTAGAATTAGTAGAGGACGTTGGATGGAGAGTATCGGTAGGTAAATTTGTGATGACAGGGCTGTGGGAAGAACGTGGTGCAGTGGGAGTAAAATCTGGACAGCAATATTATAAAATGGGTAAAATCCATGGTAGATTGTGGTAATAATGGGTAATATTATGGTAATTATTTCGCATCATTGGAAAGGACATTTTCGTTAATTTAATCGTACTTTTTTCAAGTCCCAACGCATATAGACAATTGTGCAAAATATAGTGAGGTTCATGGAGTGTACGTATTGGCACAAAGTTCAATGATGACATCTGCAAATCATTATTGTGATTTGGTTATGTCGTCGTCTCATTTATGAAAATACCTCCCCCTATCTAAGGGATGATTGTCCACGGTCATGCCAAGTCATGTCAAATGAACTATCAATCAATTCCACAAAGTCTGATCAGAGACGTACCTGACGAATTACCTTGGCGAAGTAACAACCTCAGAGGAGTAACCACATCGGAGGAGTAATAGCACTGGAGGAGTAACAACACTGGCAGAGTAATAATACTAGAGGAGTAAAAACGTCATGGTACTTGGAAAAATATTTCCATGGAGTAACAACACCAGAGGAGTGACAAAAATGAGGTACTTGGAAAAATATCGCCATGGAGTAACAAAACCGGAGGAGTAATAACACTAGGGTTCTTGGAAAAATCATCCTCCGCAGAATATGAGGACCAGTGGAGTACTCACAAAAAAAAAAGTAGTAACAATATTTTATTTATGCATATATACATATTATATATATATATATATATATATATATATATATATATATATATATTTTTTTCTTTTTTTTTTCTTTTTTTTTTTTTTTTTTTGTTGTTGTTGTCATTTTTTTTTTAGTCAAGGGATGCAAAGGAGAAATTATATATACTTGAAACCTTCAAACTAGATTTATCAAAGATATGTTTAATGAAGGAAACTTTGGAATTTGGGTGGTGATACAATCTGAGACGGTGTCCATTTACGATGAAATACGTATGCGTCCCATCAATTGTGACAAGTCTAACAGATCCATTATCAAGCATCGCATCAACTTCGTATGGTCTCATCCAATGAGAACAGAGCTTTCCCTTAATGTGCTTAAAGAAAGAATCATAGCTTAGTGCCCAATCCCCTTTGTGAAACAACTTTTTCTTACTAAATTTATTATGCCATTTTGTTCGCTACTGCTGAATTGCAGCAGTTTTCTGGACAACCTCAGATGAATTGCATCCATCTCATTCAATTGTTCCAGTCGGTGTTTCTAGGCTTTTGAAATATCCAATCCTACTTTAGGAGCTATTCTGAGTGTGTTAATCTTGAATTCCACTGGAAACAACGGGGATTTCCCATAGACAAGCTGATATGGTGAAAACCCTGTTGTGTTCCGCCATGTTGTTCTATATGCCCAGAGAGATTCAGGAAGCTTTTAAGCCCAATCTCGGCAATGTTTTTCTATAGTCATTTTGAGGATGTTTTCTAGTACCTTGTTTGTGCTCTCCACCTAATCATTCGCCTAAGGATAATATGGAGATGTCACCCTATGCTTAATTCGATACTTTTTCATAAGCCTTGTTATCATGTGTGATGTCAATTATGCCCCCCCATTTGAAACTATCTCCCTAGGAGCACCGTACCAAGAAAAAATTTCTTTGAATAAGAAGTCTGAGACAACATGTTTTTTTGCTTTCACCATTAGGGGAATTTTGAGGTCTAAAATGGGCCTCCTAAGGAAATTATAAAATAATAGTGAAAATAATAAAATAAGATTTGATTACATCATCAAATTTTAGAGGGAAAAAGGGGGAAAATATTTTTTCAATTCGTATTTTCAACTTATCTCCCTATGGGTTTACTCAAATTTCGAGTGAAAACAATCATTGAATTCAGAATTTGATTTACCATCCAAAGAGTATCCATTTCTCATACTTTCTATGGACACTGCTACATGAAAAATGAGAAATACATGAAAAACGTGATTGTAAACATGTTTTTTCATGTCTTTCTCATTTTTCGTGTAGCAGGGTCGATCAAAAGTATGAAACATGGTTACTCCTTGGATGAGAAATTAAATTTTGCATCCAACGAGTACTCCCGCTCTAAATTTGAGTAAACAATTAGAGAGATGAGTTGAAAATACGAGTTGAAAAAGTAGTTTTATTATTTTATTTTTTTTAATATTTTTACTTTTTTGCTTCAAATTTGGTTAATCATCCCCCATGGTTGACATCATCATCTTGAATCCTATTGGTTCTTATAAAATTTATTTTTTTTGTACATTTTTCTTAGGAGGCCCATTTTAGACCTCAAAAATCCCCTAATGCAATAGCCTTGGCCTCTACCCACTATGTTACATAATCCGTGCATACAAAATGTGAACTTTTTGATGTGAGGATATATTGAATGCCCCAACAAAATTAATAGCCCATTTTTCAAAGGGCTCAAGGACTACTTGAGGTTGTAACAACATTTCATCTGATCGACCAGGTTGACCCATCCGCTAGCAACTATCGAACCCTCTAACATAATTCCTTACATCCTGAAAGATAGAGGGCCAATAGTACCCCATCTGCAACACCTTATGACATGTCTGTTTATCTACAAAATGTCCTCCACAGGGACCATCATGACATCATAGATGTCATCTTCTCCTACATAGCAGCAGATTTGCTGGTCGATTCCTGTGTGAAAATAATATCCCACTATCCATGAATAATGAGCACTATGATGGATAATATTTCATTTTTCCCTGTATGGAAAATGTTGAGATACTTTACCTGTAGAAATATAGTTAGCAATATCGACATACAATGGAGTACGAGTAGGAATTGAAAAAGGATGTTCACCTGGATAAATATCTTCTATAGGTGTACCTTCATCACTAGTGTCTAACCTAGACATGAAGTCAACAACTACATTATCATTTCCTGGTTTATCTATAATTGTAATATCAAATTCTTGAAGTAACAATGACCATATTGTAATAGGAATAGGGGTTACATGTTTATTCATCAAGTACCTGATTATTGTGTGATCAATGTGCAGAAAAGTGGGATATCCTGTAATGTAATGTCGGATTTTATTAATAGCATAAATAACAACCAGAAACTCTTTTTTAGTTACCATAGAGTTTATTTTAGTAGGAGTCAAATTATTGGTGACATAATCATATTGCATACAGTATTTTGTCCTCGTGTTTCCCCAAAAATGCCCTAAATTTTGTATGAGAAGCATCAAAATGGATATGAAATGGGAGCTTCCAGTCATGACCATGTAATATCAGATCTTCGTAGACTAGTTCCTTTATTTTCAGAAAGGTTGTTTCACATTGATCTGTCCACACAAACTCTGCATCTTTAGTCAAAAACTAAAAAAGTGGGAATGCTATTTTAGAAAAATATTCTATAAAACATCTGTAATAGCCAGCGTAACCAATAAACATGAGTACCCATGTCGGTGTTTTGGGTATAGGAAAATGTAATATTACCTCTACCTTGGCAGGATCAACTCTAATTCCAATAGTTGAAAGAAAGTGTCCTAGAACCACTCCTTCCATCATCATATAACATTTTAGTGTACTTAGGGAAACATGTGTTTGTTTACACATTTTAAGTACTTTCTCTAAGTTTTCAAACACTTATTCAAAATAATCCCCATATGGGGTGAAGTCATCCATATAAATCTTGACACTATCATCGACTAGATCGTAAAAAAATCCTAATATTTCCTTCTGAAATGTAGTCGACGCACTATAGAGACCAAATGCAAGGACCCGATATGCGAAGGTTCCCCAAGGGCATGTGAACGTAGTCTTATCCTGATCCTTAGGAGATATTCGGATTTGGTTTTACCCACTGATTCCATCCAAAAAGGAGAGAAAATTCTTTTTGGCTAATGTAACCAGTACTTGGTCAATGAAGGGAAAGGGAAAACGATCCTTTAACTTTGCTTTATTCAGCTCCCTATAATCAAGAAAAATCTGCCACTTTCCATTCTTTTTAGGAACAATGACTAGTGGGGATATCCATTGACTGTCAGATATAGTGTAGATAAATACTACATCGAGGGCGAGATTCATCCTTCTTTGCAGTTGTCTCACAGGTCGACAATCTTCTTTAATGCATATATGATGGGTGCATAAATCAGCAAGGATTCTTTTCATTTATGTGTACTCCCAGGTGAAGGCTTCGTTATGGTCCTGCAAGATTTTTAGTAACCGTTCAGTCTAGGATGATG
This sequence comes from Pinus albicaulis, assembly GCA_034641835.2. Lineage (NCBI taxonomy): Eukaryota > Viridiplantae > Streptophyta > Pinopsida > Pinales > Pinaceae > Pinus > Pinus albicaulis. The sequence continues at coordinate 1,533,376,828 of CM076570.1, read as the reverse complement.
AAAGGTTCAGATTAATATTCAATGTTTTCCCTGATTCAATTTCTATAGGAACACTGTCACGGGGTGAAACTAAAGTTATATATGCAACTTTAGTTTATGGATAGTTTCATGCATATTACAACTCATGACACATTCTAGCAATTGGTGAGTTGAATCAGGAATGGAAAGGGGACTGCTGATAAAAGTGCTACGACATCATCCTCGGTTTCATCCTTAAAACAGAGGGCATGTCCAATAGTGAGGACTGGTCTAAGCTCTTCACTTTCAGGTTCCGACCCTTCTGAAGGTAGGTAACTTTGCATTATGATGAGTTTTGACTTTACTGATGGGCTTGGTTCTGCAGGGGGATAAAGGATAAGGTTCTTTGTGACCTGACCATTGGAGATCACCATATTTACTGACCGACACCCGATATCTGTGTCTGCAGTTTAAAAAAAAGGTCTTCCTAAAATCAAAGGATGGCTACCAGCTGGGGACTGTGTATGCAATACCAAGAGGTCAACAGGGTAATGCCATGAGTCTGCTGAAATGGCTACATCTTCCAACTTTCTATTAGTCTTACAGTTGATCTATCTTCCAATTCTAATAGAGTCATGGTTGGTTTAAGATTTCGCAAACCCAAGGTAAGCATGGTCTCATAAGTGATAACATTAATCATGGCTCCCAAATCTACCATCACGTTCGGGATGTCAACATTGTTAATATGTATTTTTAGAATCGGGGTCCCTTGATCCCCATATTTAACAGGTATAGACTTTCCCATAACATGGATGGTAAGTGAGTCCTTTGATTTTCTCCCAGGATTCTTGGAACAATATTCTTTGATTGTTTTAGCGTAAATCAGTACATTCCTGATAGCTTGAAGTAAGGGGATTTTAATAAATAAGTTTTTCAATTACCCTAAACTTTCAAACTCTATGCGATGTTTCTTTTTACTAAAATATAATCTCTCAGGATAAGATGGATCAGCTTGACATCCCTGAGTAACAGTTGATTGAGGAGGGGAATTTTTTATAGAGGCTTGATTCGATTCATCTAGAATTTTGTCATCAACATGTTCAACAATGATAAATGAAGTCTAAGCATTCACTACCTAACTAGATCACAAATTTATCTCGTTACATTCTGTGGTATAAATTATATACACAGGAAGGTTAAGTGTATCAAACTGTGGAGCCCCCTTATTATTAGTTTTCCATGCTCAATTGCACATCATCCAACCTTTGGAGATGGTTACAAACTATCTCATATAGGAAAATACATCATAGGATATCTCATCAGGTCGAAAATACTATTCAAGGCTCATCATAAATGTCTTTGATGAGTCCTCACCTAAAGACTAAGATATTTGAAATGGTTTCCAAGATTTTATACAAAGTTTAGGAGAGCTTATCTCCTCATTAATTACAAATTTCCTCATGTAGTGAAGAAAAAACTACTTAAGAAGCTTAAAATCAAATAAATTGGTTACAATACATGGAATTTCTATCATTTAGTGCATGAAAATTTTTCTAGACCAAATGGGTTGCACCAGGAGCAAAAGGGCCGCGCTATAATGCATCAAAACATGAATTTAGCAGAAAGGTCGCGAAAGGATCACGCCAATTGAAAGCTGCTTTTGGTTGACTTTTAGGAGTCTAAAATGCACTCTGAAAGCTAGATCAAGTATCCCCATGTGTCTACTTTCCAATGAGCCATCAAAATCTAAATATACCCACGAGAAGGCCTCCAAAACATGATTTTTCCAACCTTGCTCAAAAGCGTCGTGCCAGTCAAGATTTAGTGGCAGAAGCATGAAAAGGCTGAGGTTTTTTGAGTTTTTCATAAAATTTAGAAGCCTTAATAGAAAACCCACTTCAGATATGGAATTTACTCATAAATATATATCCATCCATGTAGATAAAATCTCATTTGGGTGCCCAGAGAAAAAGGGTCGCACCTCGGTGCGACCTTTTTGTGTGTGATTTTTTGCAAAATTTCAAAAAAATTCAAACTTCTCCACAATTTTAAAAATTTGTTCCTTGAATTCTATGGATGATAGGATAAACATCCAAGGATGTTTTAGCCACAAAATTCACTCCTTGACATATTTTTCTTGTCTCTCTTTGCTTGTCTTGGACCTCTTGCAGTTTTCTTTTCATTTGTTTAATTTTGACTTGTGCAATCTAATATCTGGTTTGGTAGTGGGAAGCCATGGGTTTGTGGATATTATTATCCCTGTTTGCATTATCCAACATATTTTCCAGGTTAATTTTGACCTTTTCAAGAAAAAATTCCTTGTCTTCATTTATTTATTTAGCTATCCTCTCCTCAAAAGTGAGTTACTCATATGTAGGGTTTTGTTCTTTATTTTTCTGCAGTGCCTTCTTGAGACCCATAGTTCGTGGGATCTTCCTCTTCACTTGGTGTTCATGTTCATCAGGTTTAGCCATTTTTTTTCCCCTTTCCTTTTTATTTTCCTCAAACAACCTCTTCTCCAAAATCAATTGATTTTTCTTCAATTGATAGTTTTCCTACTCAAGAAATGAGATGATGACAAATTGAGCCCTTGCTAGTTTATCTTGGAGCTCTTTTATCTGACCCTCCTTGTCTTTTATTTTTCTATGTAAGTTCTCATGGTCATCATGGTAATATAGGTCAACAAATAAAACTCATGTTCCTCCTCATCATGCATGGATGTCTCTTGCAATTATGATGGTGATCCCTGTAGTGGAATAGGCTTGGCCCCTTCCTATTTCTGAGGAGAAAACACAAGCCTCCTGCATCTCTTATAGGTGAGAGTGTTAGTGTGAATTCTAATCGCAAGCGTACGAAAAAAGTTCACTTTAGTTGTGCATAACAAGTATGGCTGTCAATTTTCTTAGATCTGCAGTTAGTGATAAGAATAAATGCTACAGAAATCCAGATCTATGCAGTTAAAGAAATTAAACAACAAATAATAAGCAAGAGTTGCTCCATGCATCCAATGAACAAGATAAGATTTTTTTTAAAGATTTTTTTGTATTATGACACATAGGAAGGGAACATAGAAAGATTTTACCAGTCGCCCTCAATGGGATGGGTTCTTGTATGCCCTCAGTGCTTCAGATCTAAGATCTCTCTCTCTCACTAGTACATTTGGCGGAAATTCTAAAACTTGGTTCCAACACTTTTGACCAAATGTTGGAAATTTTCCCAAATTTTTTCAAAATTTTCAAATCCCGCCCGAAACCATCGCTATACCAACGTTTAGAGACAAGTTTTGCAATACGGAAACTTAGACAAAGTGTTTCAATTGCGACGTTTGGAGGAATCCATCAGAATTGCGGCAGTTTCGGCAATAGCGTCGGAATTGCGACGACATAGAGGAAGGTGTCGCTATTGCAATGTTTGAGGAAATCATCACTATTACAACAGTTGAAGAAAAGGTGTCACTATTGTGACAGTTTTGGCAGAATCGAAGAATCGAAGTAGGATGCCATTTGAATTGAAGATCTGGCCAGACCAGAAGCTGTAAGTAATTTCAAGTATATGTCATTGAAGAATTGTTTCAATACTTCTCATGCATTTTGTTGATTTAGTTTTTTGTAAGAATTCCTCTAGTCTCCATGAACTGAGTATGAGGGAGACTCTGTGATTGTTTTAAGGTCTGTCTGTATATTCAGTGATAAGAGCATATGAGGAATGTGTGAATAGTTATGTGATAAGAGTTAATAGGGAACCTGTGTATGTATCTAAGAAATGGTTGATTGAATAGTGGGGTCGAATCATAAATTTGGGAGTAAACCATATGTTCCAGGTGTATGTGTAGGAATTGAATAATTGAGGTGAGTCTCATTGAAATTGAGGCCTCTGTGTAAGGCGATGATAGTGAATTGAACTTAGGGGTTCGTTGCCTGAAGAAGGACTTGGTTCCTTTCGAATTCCCTTGGATTATATAGATCCTCTGTTAATTTGAATGTGCGTTGCACACAGATCAGCATTTGTGTCAGGATTGGTATACCTGATTCACAAAATCGACATAAATGCTTCCAAGCCACAATGCAGTAATTAGTGGAGAATATGATTTTGTGTGAAGGGTTGATAAAACTTGTATAGAATGTTGAAGGCTGAACATAATAAGACGTTGAATGGAATAGGCAGAACCGTGATGAAGAAGGAGGTGGAATCATGAGCACCATTAGCAAAGGTGGTTTTGAGGAACGAAACCGTGGTATTCGGGTTGTTGAAAGGCCGTTAGTTGTTTTCAAAAAAAAAAATGTGATACGCTCCTGAGACCAACATGTGTCCCTGAGCGGATTTGTAAAACTACGAGTTTTGCATTTTTTTTAGCGTTAACGCTTGGCACCAAATATTTTGTGAAACTTCATTATCACCGTCAGATAGAGGTTTGGGGTGCGACATAACATGGATCGTTGGATCCATTCGACGGTTAACTAAGGTATGGCCCAGCAGTTTTCGCCATTTAAACGTTTATTTGATAAGTTTGACGTGTGGGGTTGTGAGTGCAATGTGTATTAAAATATTGTGTCGGTTTAATGTTATGAGTTGAAGTTTAGCGTTTATAAAAAGGGGCTAAACCATAGTCAAAGTGGTTAAGGTGAAGACACCATAGTCGGGGTGTGTTATTTAAAAGAATTAAGGACTGAAATTAAAAGAGGCTCTGAAAATAAGAGCTTTTGAAGTGAGATATGATAGAATCACTTCATTAAAAGGACTAAGGGTACATATATGGTATTTGATGGGAATAACAAGTTTTGGGTGGAGAATCAAGGTAAAGAACGAAACCTTTGATAAAGAACTCTTGCCTAAGGATGAGTTGAATTTAATGTAATAAGCCGAGGGTGGATTGTATGGTTTCAATAAAGGACCATATTATATACATGAAGGGGTTTTATAACCTTTGAAGAAAAGGTAAGAGAGAGTTGGAATTTGACCATTGGTGAAAAAATAAAAGCTCCGTTTGGATATTTAGGTGTATGGCCTTATAACTTATGGTTAGTGAATTTGAAGGAAGTGTCTGCAAGCTAATGGTTGAAAGTGTAAATGTGGGCGTTGATTTGAATGATAAAGAGAAGATGCATTGCTATATGCACATAGGTAGAGGGAGAGTATTAATTTAATATCTCAAATCTCCAATTTGAGATATTAAAACATTCATACAGAGTTTATTTAATTTGCTAGTTCAAGTAATCAGAACAGTGTGAGTTTTCCCAAATTGTGAATTGCTTGGGCATGAAAAAATTGAAGGCACTTTACACATAGATTGAGATTGAAATTTTGAGTAAATAGGGACTGTGGGTTTTACCCCGTTATCATTGTTCCTCCGGGCGGCCGGGCACACTGTGTCGCACCTTGTGACGACCATGTCATCTTAACCCCTAAACCCTTAAACACTAATTCTCAACCCCTAACCCATTTAACCCCCTAAACCTCTAGTAAACCCCTAACCCATTTAACCCCTTAACCATAAACCTCTAAACCCTTAACCCCTAACCCACTTAACCCCCTAAACCCTAAACTTATAAACCCTTAACCCCTAACCCCTTAAACCCTAAACCATTAAACCCTTAACCCTAACCCCTTAAACCCTAAACCTATAAACCCTTAACCCCTAAAACATAACCCCATTAGCCCCTAACTTCTAACCCCTAAAATCCTTAACTGCTAAATCCCCTAACCCATTTAACCTCCTAAACCCTAAACCTATAACCCCTTAACCCCTAACCCATTTAACCCCCTAAACCATAAAAATCTAAACCCCTAACCCATTTAACCCCCTAAACCATAAAACTCTAAACCCCTAACCCATTTAACCCCCTAAACCCTAAACCTATAACCCCTTAACCCCTAACCCATTTAACCCCCTAAACCCTAAACCTATAACCCCTTAACCCCTTAAACCCTAAACCTCTAAATCCCTAACCCCTAACCCCCAATCCCCAGCTAAGCCCTCCAAATTTGAATTAGCTTTGAAGAAGTAATCATTTTCATAATTTTGTCTAATTCACTATATAATCAGATCATGAATGTGATAAGGCTTCTGGTTGTAAGTGTGGTTGTAGTATGTTGATGTTCAGACAAAAACTAAAACTTGTAGCCCTTGATCTGCTAGGGGCCGGTTACCTTGATATTAACGGTGGTGTATTCATACTCCTTCTGAATAACCAATAAAGGGTCAAGGAAATTGACCAATATGTTGTCAAGTTTTATCTTATCCATCTCTGGGGCAAGCTTCTTTTCGGCTAACTCCACTGCTTTTGATCTCAATTTTGCCAATTGCTTCCTTCTCTCATATGATACCTGAGCCTTTGCCTTTCTCTTCCCTTCTAATTCTGTAATAGTGTCATAGTGATGCCAACCAACTTCTTTGGAAAGCCTTCCTAGCACACAATACTAGGTTATGAGGGTATCATGTGTTTGTGGGTAATGCCATTATTACCATGTGTTTGTAGACTAATTAGTAAATTTTAGGAAAAACTTGCAAAATTTCTAATGATGATAATTGATGGTAACTCATGTGATTATGACCAGCTTGGAATAATGAGATGAACACAAAAAAAGTGCTAGCTAAATACTTCAGGTGGTTGAGTGGAAGTGTCACAACAAGTGTAAGAAATCAATAAGAAGAGGCCGCTTATTTTAGAACATATGGAAGATGTTGGAATATTCATAACTTGGTACTCTAAGGGTATCCCTTGAATGAACAACTCTATGGAAAATGGTTGTGGAATCATAGAATTATCTCCATACACGAACATTATGAAAATTACTATAAGGTCTATTTAAGGATGATTCATATAACGAAGAAAATATTGGCAATCAACTAATGAAGTTGAATAATTATGGTAATAATGAAAGTAATTTTGAAGAAACCTATAAATTATGATGAAAGTAATTATTCTACCTAAAAATATTATATTTATTAATATTTTTTATTACTTATAAATAATAATTACAATGAATATTATAAGTAATGATTTTTATATCCAAAAATATTGATAAATTGTTTTTAAATAAAATAAAATAAGTTTATTTTGTAAAATATTACAGCAGTTTACAATAAATATATAAAATAATTTAAATATAATAAATTATTCACTAATGTTTGAGTGGGAAATTGTCATATGATTTCATGTCATAGTTTCAATTTTTTCCCGCTCAACTTGTTCGACCTATTCAAATTTTCTTAATTGACCTATTCAATTTTTTTTTCCCACTCAGCTTGTTCGACCTTTATGCCTTATTTCCCATTCTGCCCTATGATTCCATTTTTCCCTATTCAATTTTTTTTTCCCGCTCAACTAGCTTATTTGCTTTTTGTTTTTCTTCATTGAATACAAAGCTCCAGTGGGGGTCATGGGCTTCAAACTTGGGGCCAAACAGTGTTTCCGTGACAGCATGGGAGTTGGCTATTCTTTTATTGGTGGGGATTTCTTTGATCTTTTTTTGCATCAAACTTAAAGTAGCAGTGGGGCAACACGCTTCGAACTTGGGCATCCTGTATTTTTATGTCTGCAAATACGACAATGCAAGAGACATTTACAGTTGTTTAGATAAGAAGTTGTATGTTCGACCTTTTTCTCATGAAATCTGAGCATGGAAAACAATCTCTGTTTGGAACTCTCATAATCGAATCGAAGAGAATTCGATGTTCAAAATCGAAGAGAAGTCGATGTTCAAACAGCCTCTGTTCGGATAGATTTGGTAGATAGGTTTATCAAACCTTGTGATGGATTGTCGTTATCCATTAATTAAAGTGCTTGGAAGGCTTGTTAGAAGAAAATTACAGGTTACTCATAAGTGAATGTATGCATTTCTCATTATATTGTTTATTTTTTCATTAAAAAAAACAAGGTATAGCACATGGGATTTCCAAATTTCAATAACAAAAGCCAATAAAAACACCTGACCATGACAAAGATCTTGGCAGAAATATTGCTGAGGAAAAATGAATGTTCCCTAGTCATTTGCAGCAGACGAGGAACATCACGGATTGAAGTTTTCTTGGAGCTATCTCCTCGTGTAAGTGTTTCAATCATTTCAAACTTTTTCTTCTATTTAAAATGAATATTTCAAATTTGTTTATTCCAAGCATGATACATCTGTCTAGTGTATTATTTCCTCATTGAATTAGTAGATAATGAAGAGTGACAGATCTGCACACTTTCTCATTTTTGTTTCACTGGCAGAATGATAGATATGTACACTTCTGAAGTTTGTTTACCCACAGTCCCACTTTCCTGTGCTGTAAATTTCATCCACCTTGGTCCTACTCAATTTTTTTTCTTTCAATTTCATTCATCAAATTTATTAAATTTGATTAATGAAATGCCTTTGACAGCCGCATATAGACCAATACCAAAGACATTCTGTACATAACCCTCGGACAATAAGACCTTTGATAATTTAAATAAAACACCCAAGCGCGTCGAGACTATATCTCTCTTTATTACAAACCCTGGTATTTTTACAAAGCGCTTTTACTTATAATTGCAACCTTCCTTTGTACATTGTATCAAAAGGTAAATAATTCGACTTCAGCCCTTTTTAAATAACACTTTAAGGTTAACCAAGATATAGTGAAATACATCAACTTTCCGCGTCAAACCACAGTTCCACGCCTTTTATTTGATTTGTTCAAAATCCCGACCATAGACTTATAATACTAACCTCAATACATTAAAGGTCATTAATTTCCAACCTTAGCACTTAACGTTATATAATGGCTCGACCCTTTTTCACAAACTCCCACCTCAGCTTATAATAAAACCTTAATACAATGCACAAATCTTCAGGCTTGTATTATTAACCTGATTTCGCTATCAACACAACAATTTTAATATATATATCACCCACGGGCCCCACACCTCAACAGGTAAATAAACGGCTTTCAACATAAAACAACCGGCCATACCTTAACTTATCTCCTGTGCAACTTATTGCGCAACCATCGTTTGATCTACCAGCCTCCTGATCAGACGAACCAAGTTGATATCGCGTTTTTTCCCTGGCTAAAGATTATTGTTCCAAAAAAATGCGATGAGGCCAGTAATTTCCCTGTGACGTGGCACAAATGTGTTGGATCAGATTGTTTTGAAGTGGTTTCATCCTGGGCCAAAATCGGCGCGACAAAGGTGGTATCGGTTTCACAAACCCACTCTCGGTATTTTCACAGTACTTAACTCAGTTTCTCACTGCAGTTTAACATCTTTCTTGTCTTATTTCTACGCGTTGACTCTGGGGTTAATTCCTAATATAGTCACTCCACTGAAGACTAATATCACAACTCTGGGACCTCTTTTTCTTCCCGTTAGTGAGAAATTACTTTTCTTTGCCAGCGTTGTTGGGAGAAAGGTCTTCAATATGAATATAAAACCCTATATTCTAGATTTTAAGCTTGCATTTGATCGTTTTTGTATTCATGTTGGAGGAAGAGCAGTGATCTATGAGTTTTAGAAGAACTTTCATCTCAAGCCAATACATGTATAGGCTTCGAGGATGACTCTACATCTCTTTGGAAACACATCTTGAAGCTCAATTTGTTATGTATGTATGCAAAAAGGAAATTAGATTTGGTAGATTTCATTTGGAAGTGGATTCAAGTGCAAAAATTTTGTTTGGAAAGAACTTCGAACAGTGAAATCACGGACTGATAATCCTTGGGCTGATTGCATTGATTGATTATACAATGAGAAACCAACGAAATGAGTTGAAACTCTAATACATCCATTTCAACCTCAGATCTGCGTGTATCTCCTAGATATGTATGCACTTTGGAGTTCTGCAATCTTGGTATTTTTTATTGGTCCCCATTTCAAGGTATCTCACATGGTTTAGCTTTGAAATACATTTGATCCACTTCTTCTCCATCCATAATTTATATAAAATACCCTATAGGCATCTCCACAGCCTCATTCGAGAGGGCATAAACCTTCATGTTTAATTCTTTGAGCACATGTGTGAAGGAGGTCCATTGAAAGGATTGAAGAGGTTCTCTAATATCCTAAAGCAAGGGTTGAAGGAAGACATTCTCAACATCCACCTTATTTTTTTAACCGAGTCGACTACGAACTTAGAATCTCCCATAACTTGCAATTTCTTAAAATATTTTTGTGATGCAACAATAACAAAGTACACATAGCTTCAGTCTGATATGGATTTCCTGGATGCGGGTGCAAACATATGAACAGGGGATGATGGGACATGGGTACAGCAAGTGGGGAAGCCACTTGGCCACCCACGATCCCACCATTAGTTTAAGCCAGCTCGCTCTCCATGTTGGCATTCAAGTGGAGATCATTCCAGGCGCAATAAACCACACACCATTAATGCCCAGCCGAGGTCAAGATCTCTCCTATATGATCGCTCGATCCTCCGATATGAATGCTCTACACATCACAGTTGCGAACTTTAATGAGGTCTCAAGGCAGGGAGAGCCTTGAGATAGAGACACTCAGAGTTTAAAGATGAACGCTGGAAATCGAGTCTCAGACATTCCTCCACCACCGTTGCAGAGAATTTGTTTGGCCTTGGCAGTGCAACCCTGCGTTCGCACTGCCACTGGCAAACGCAACCATCTTAGCTGTTGTATTGATCTTGGGGATGGGCTCCACCTCTTCCGCATAGACCACTGCAATAGAGCTGTTGTCAATTTGGATTTTATCCTCTCCCTGTCTAACTCTATCACTCCGCCTCCCTTGTCGCCTTCGTCTTCGCCCTCCACCATGTCGTGCCTGAGACATCGCATGAGATGTCGAAGGGGAAGCTCTAGGGGCCAAGTCCATCGCACACCTTCCACCTCCACTTCAGATTCCTCCTCACCTTCCTCGAAGTATTTTTTTGGTAGATATCTAGACACTCATAGTGAGCGAGGGCGATTCCACCATGTCAAACCTACTCTGCATCCCCCTGTCAATCTGTCATCCAACACTCCTAAAACAGCCCAATTTTTCTTTAATTATTCTTTGAACATGCCCAGTATCATTTCCTCGATTTCGGTTGTCTTCACGGAAGAACCCCAGCAAGTTGTGCCCAGGGAGCTCCAAACAGGTGCTTCTTCAGTTCTTGCTCAGGAATTGGACAAGTCGCAGCAGCAGGAGCCCAAGGATAAAGGCAAAGAACTAGCAGGAGAGGAGAAGGCCAACATTAAGCGCTCCAAGCAAAGTGACGACCCAGGCGAGGAAAAGCAACACGAAGAAGATAGTATGGAGGCTTACAGGTGTTTTATCCTGGAGGAAACCTCTCCTCGGCATGATGCTTAGTCTTTACTGTAGTGTTTGTTTTTTGTTTCATGATTCCCATGTGGATGGAATTGTTTTTGTCTGTCCTGTTTTAAATTTCAGTAGTCTCAGTTTGTCAGTTATCTACTTGGAACTTTACAGTGGAACGCATTATTTTTGCCCCTGCATGGGCAGTATGGTTGATTTTTGTCTGGACTGGACTGGTTTCCCTTCATGGGTAGTCTGTTTTGCGCATTTTTTACTGAATATGCCTCTCTCATAGGCAAAGACAGGGCTGAGACCCAGATGTAACATATTTTTCTTTTCTTAATAGATTAAACTAATTTAGAAAAAAAAAAAACAGAGTACACATAGGAATAAACTATCCCCTGTTGTTTGATCCCCTCCCAAGGGAATTTCTTGCATGAAATAAGTGATACTGAGATAAATACAATAACACATTGACTTTGTGTTTTGACATATGAACTTTATTGCCCATCGAATTCTAAACCAAAGATCCGAGGATGAATTCTCTATTCTACATCAACAACTGGAGGAATTGCAATTCTCCTTTGGTCAAATTCAATACGGTCCTTCCTCATCCAACAACTCTGTCAATTTTAATAGGTTTGTTGTCCCTGACCTTCACACACAGGCTCCTATTAAGGAGATGGGTATAGCCCATGGTGATCCTACCCATCAGTCTACAAAGTAGTATGTTTGTTAAAGCTTGTAAAATTTTGAGAGTATTTTGGAAAGTGTTTACTTCTATGTATGTTAGTTTTGACTTGGTAGATTTCGGTGTTTCATCTAAGTTTGAAGTTTCAAAGGGATTTGTCAGGTAATGGATTTCAATTTTCCCACATGTCAAGCTCAGGAATTTCTCATCAATAGCTGCTAGACTAGATGCACCAAATGCGAGAGGAGATCCAAGTTTTTCAATTAAAACATAATTAGCTGGTCTTTAGTATCACAACAACCATGGGGGTTCTTATTTACCACCAAAGTCTAATCCAAAAATCTAAGGATGAACTCTCCAATCGGCATCAACAATTAGAGGAATTGCAATTCTCTTTTGGTCAAAGTCAATACAGTCCTTCCTCACCCATCAGCTCTTTCAGTTTTATCAAGTTTGTTGTCCCTAGACTTAATGAACAGGCCCCTATTAAGGATATGGGTATAGCCCATGGTGATCCTACCCATCAATCTACAAAGTAGTATGTTTGTTAAAGCTTGTAAAATTTTGGGAGTATTTTGGAAAGTGTTTGCTTCTAGGTAAATTAGTTTTGACTGAGTAATAGGCTGGCATTTTGGGGACATTGGCAGCTTGGAAAATCTCTTTTGTTTTAGTCTGCCAGCTAGTCTTTGCAACCTCTTGATGTATATTGATGTAACAGCTGCGCTCCAAATGCAGATTTTCACTTAATATAAAAATTCTCATTACGATTTAAAAAGTAAAATGCAATGTGAGTATTAATTCAACTCATGTTCATTGTTGTTGTATTAATCTTGCATCTAACAAACTACATTGTTGCTTGAACCAATATAACATCACCTTTATGGCTTTCTTTTAAAGTAGCACCCCTATCTCCCCAAGGATAATTTTCTGCATCAAATTTCAGCATGCTAAGGCCATACACAATCATGCATTAGCCCTTTTGATCCATGCCTTTTCTAAAAAGAGTGGAACCACCACCTACAAAATGGTTCTTGGGCATTTGAATAAGAGCTTTTTATAAGGTGTGCTTAGTGATATTTCAGGTTGTCTGGAAAGGACTAATTGAGACAAAAGCAGTGTTCGTATTGCCTTGATTTTGCATAGAGCTCACATCCTTATCTTCTCCAAAGTGTTTATGTTCAAATTACTTATTTTCTGGATTATATTATGTTCAACTACAAACTACTTTCTGCTAAGATTACTTTTGTTCTTCATATTCATATTCAAATGTTATGAGTATCAGTTGGCACTGGGGGACAGTTGCTGCAACACTAACTAAGAGTATCAAATTCAAATGTTATGCCCAGAAAAGACCAAAATGTCTCAATTCCATTTCAAAAATCCATTGAAATCCTTTACCCTTGCTACCTCTCCTAGTGGGCCTATTATTTAGAGAACCTAGGGACCACCCATGAGGTTGGGGGTCCCAAATGATTGCCTTGAGATCCATAATGACTGCACATGTTCCTATATACTGTGTCGCTACAACATGCACTCTTGAGCTTTAAGCTTTGCAGCTTGTGATTCAGGGAGATCCTTGTCTAATTATATCTTGCGAATGAGAGATAAGAGCTTCTTTGCTCAAATGGCCTGAAGCCGGTCTTATGAAGATCTATATTGAAGGGAGAGGGTGCAGTCATACCTGTACGAAGCCCTCTCAAAGTCCAACACGTGGAAGGTTCAGAGTATCTCAGAGGAATGAGACTCCAGAGAGGGGGAAGATGCAGGAAGACCTTTCATTTTAAATCTTGCAATTTTTTTGCTGACATTCACATAAATTCTTCAGAAGTTTACGTACTCTTGTTTTCTATAGCAAGTATGCATTGTTAAGTTTTTAAAGCATCAAATTCCCACAACTTCCAAGAAAGTCTTCTTATCCAAGGATTAATAACATCGGGATCACTTTGATTATTTACGTTTATCCAATTTTTCTTACCTCTTTATAGTAATGAATCATGATTATATCCACTTTATTATGAAATTCTCCTTTGGCATGTTTTTCTTCCTCCTTACATTTATTCACAAGATTCATAGATGGATCTTTCGGTAACAAACAATTTAATAACTGTATAAATGTGAACAAGTGTGGAAGATTATATGTTTGTTTTTGAAGTTTAGTATAATATATTTTTACTGTTTGGACAATGCAGGCATTTGATGCTTTGTTATCATCTTTAGATATTCGGGGTGTTAGGGAGGCCCATTTACATGCTGTCTTGCAAAAACTGGAGAACCCATTCTATATTCAACCATAGTAACATCAAGCATAGAGCTTCCAACCATGTCAAAATGGGAGCTAGTTTATTGATAAAAATTTGGGAATGAATCGCACTGAAAACTAAAACCACAAGTGGCAAAGAAATGATGATCCTCATGCTTCAACAAATGTCAAGTGTATGAGAGAAATCTCCAATCCAAACATGTACATGCCTTCGCGTATATCTTCCAGCTAGGCACATGTAGCTATTGTGTGGCATGAGATCGAGCTTGCTGTGCGTGAATCTCTTCATTTTTTTTTTACATATTTTTAACTGTTCATTGGTATTGCAACAGTTCATAAGCATCAGAAAAGCAACTTTATGTTTTTTAATATTTTGAAATTTTTGTCGAAAGACTGACGTCTCTATCGTCGAAAGAGCGGTGTTATTTTTTTAAATATTTTTACTTTTTCTTCAGAAGACCGACGCCTCGATCGTCAGCAGAGCGACGTTTTTTTCTTAAATACTTTTAAATTTTTCGTCGGTAAAGTGACGTTACATAAGCATCGGACAAACGACGTTCTAAACGTCAGATGATATTTCGTCGGAATTACGACGGTTTATAAAACGTCGGAATTAAATGTTGGAAGCCATAACGTTGGAATTGCGACATTTTTTGAAAACATGAAAAGTGTCGGAAGACCAACAATTGGTGATCATCGGAAGATCGACAGTTTTGGTTCATCGAAATACCGACGCTTATAAAATGTCGGAAGAGCGACACTATGCAAAACGTCAGAAAAAGTGTCGGTATTGCGACACTTTCGAAAAGCGTTGGAATTGTGACGTAATGGCTAACCACGTTTTGTCTGGCCTCAAATTGTCGCTCTTGCGACGACTATGTGTCAGAATAGCGACGAAGTGGCCGTCGGAAATTGGGCCAAATTTTCTAGTGAACTTGATGGTGCAGAAAACCCAGACAAAAATTGAACTCAAAGGGAGATCACAAGAAAAAGGTAGAAAAATATTACAATGATGGAGGCTCAAAGTCAAACCAAAAGTATAGATCCAGAGTGTTCTTTAAGCAACAAAAGGTAGTGAATGAATGGAAAAACCCTTATATTTATAACAAAATATTGAGTTAGTCTAGATATTGGTGCATAATTAAAATATTATTAACCAAATCTAGATCCAGCTTTTATGGAATATTTTATTATTTTTGTTGGAGGGAAAAGAAATTTGAATTTGGTCAAATCATTTATTTAGAAATAATAAATAAATAAATGATTTATTTATTATTTTAAGAATGTGGTAAAGTAATAATTAAATAAATAGTGATTTATTCAATTATTTATAAATGATTTAGTCAAATTTAACAAGGAATATTATTTAAATAATGTTTTAAATAATTATTCCTAGAAAATAATAAGATAAATAATGATTTTTCTAATTACTTTTCCTGTTTTGGGTTAAATATGACCAAGAATATTAATTAAATAGTGGTTCAATTAATTATCCCTTGAGGAAAATCAAACAAATAAGGGTTTATTCAATTATTTCTCATGGGGTTTCCTGTTTAGACTAGAAACAACTTAATAAATTATGGGTTATTAAGTTATTTTTCATAGTGAAAGAAATTTTACTATGGTAAAATTAGTCTTAGATGGTGTACTTTAGTCCATCTAATAGTAACAACTTAGGTGACCAAAAATTGGTGTAACGGATTGTCCCCCAACGTGTGAGCGTTAGGAGCTAATCGTATGGCCGAAGTACGTTGTAAGAAATAAATCACTAGACACCAAAGGGGAGTCAGAGAGAGAGAAATATGAGGTAGAATGTTGGGGCAAAGTGATTTCCTACCATTTAATTTGTCAATTAGGGGGTTTCGTAAACTTGTGAAGCATGCGTGCATTGTATGTGCTAGAAATTGTCTTTCAATTTAGATCAATCTAACTACAAAATAACGAAAATCAATTAATCTAATATATGAAATAAAATAATGAAAATTAAATTCAACTAAACTATGAAATCAAGTAACGAATAGAAAGAAAACAAATTCAAAATAAAATATAGCGCCGGTAATCACACTTGCAGGAATTGAAATTTTAATGTAAGAAAGCATTTCAAAGCATGTAAAGGAAAAAAAACTAAGGTATGTTCAATCACTCCAACATCCAATATGGAAGTATGATAGAATCACCCTCTTGAGATAATGTACAAGCAACATATTATACTTTAGTATTTAAATCCAAGAAATCAATTAAAGTATGCGAAGGGAAAACTCAATAATTGCATAGGTTAGATATTCGAGCATTCAATTTAGAAATATGATAAAATCACCTTCTTGAAATGATCTTTAAGAACACTAAATTATACAATTGAATGAGGATCTAAAAAGCATGTAAAATTAAAGCTCAATGATTACATAGGTTGAACATTTAATCACCCAATTTGGAAGTACGACAAGTCACCTTTTTAGCTTGATCTTTTAGGAACATTCAATTATACAATGAATTGATAGTTTGATCTAAGAAAGTAAATAATAGAACATGAAAGGAAACTAAACAACTATGAGCTCTATTGCCTCAAATTTAATCCAATTGGAAATAGATGAATCTACCTTCTTGAGATGTTTTAGGAAAGAAAAGGTTACATAGTCATTTTAAAAATAATACTAAGAAAGAAAATAAATTTTAATCTATAAAAGCAAGTAAATCTCACACATTTTAGGTAGCTGATATAAAAGTATGAGAGATGGTAAACCGAGATGCTCCATATGTAAGCAAAACCAAGTAAAAATTAAAGAACATTCATGAGTAAGGTGCCACTATCTAATTTTGTATTCAAATCTTGAGCATAACTCCAATTTTACACATGATTTGATAGGAGAAAGCTTCCCCTATTTATACGAAAGATGAGAAGCTATCTCATTAATGAGAGTCCATTAATATCTCCATATATTTCTAGAGTTACAATCCAAATAGGAAGTGATAAGGCACATGTCTTCTTAGAGTTACAATACAAATAGGAAATGAGACACATATCCTTATGATCCCATGATCTTCTCCATCCAAATTCTAATTTGGCCTTAGGAGGCTACATAAGGGTCTTTTGGAAGCTTCTTTTTGACCTACACATGGCATCAAACTCATTCCACTTGTTAGGTATAAGTATGTGCATATTATTTTCTAATATGTAACCACAAATTCACTTAAAAATACTAGGAATCAATAAAGTTTGGAAAAACATAAATGTAACCCAATAATTTTAATGGTAAGGTAAATGTAACGAAATGGAGGTGGAGTGAAGGTGATAATATTGAAATATAAGTGAAAATGTAATGGAATTAAATGACAATTTCAAGGCCCAACATAGACTAACGCGAGAGGACAAGACCTTGAGGAGGGGAGACTTACAGGTGTGACAAGTCTCTTTTATGAGTGAGTACCTGTTCTACATGAGGCGGGGGAGGCATATCTATGCCTGCCGAGATAACAAAGTACAAAGAATAATTATGCGTCCAGCAAACAAGGGACTAAACTATATAGTACATGCTGGCATAAACATGGGCCAAATAAAAACATGACAATGGATCCCACATACATATTGTGCCTGGGACAATAGCCAAGAATTATACAATAATATCTAAGTACATGAGATATAAGTACAACCAAATAGGCCCTGTAAAAGAGGAAAGGGCTCTGAAATTCTGAATGATACATGTAAACTAAAAGGCGCTGCAAGCAGCTGAGGCCGAAACCATAAAATCTATGGAGCTACATCCAAGGTTGTAGAAGAGAGGTCATCTGAGCATATGGGGGACTACCTGAAGGGCCACCCCCTCATGAGGTCTGAAACATCTCACACACACCTGGGAATCAATGGTACACTCTGCTACATCACTAAACCATCAAGTATACGGATCTTGATCATGCCATAAGGAGCTGGAGCTGAGAAAAAATCAAGTCAAAAGGAAATAAAGGGTCCCTTTTCCTGATCCGAGGCACAAAAAAAGAGTGGAAGCTGGAACTAAGGTAGAATGCCATCTAGACCTGTCTTTTGGAATGAATAAGATGATGTCGACAAATGGAGGCCCTCCATAGGTGAGGCAATGAGGAATCCTCAACTAAAGCACGAGGGATAATAGTAGAGCGACTGATAGACTGGCACCAGGGATGATGGTGGAATTGGGAGTACTAAGTAGCGAGCTGACGACTTCCCTTGTTAGAGCATAAAGGGAATGAATGACCTCACAGCTACTGACATGATTGTGGAGGGAATATGGGACAGTATGACTGAAGTTAAAAATGTGCGATAAGAGAGAGGGACAAAGAAATGAAGGGTGGAGGACTGTGGCGAGAGACAAAGGGACTTGGGATAGACTCCATGGATGCGATGATGACTCAACTAGGATGCTCTAAACAAGGGAAACTCGATGATGCTACCACACAGAACAGGCGCGGTGGGGGCCATAAAAACATGAGTACAAGATGGTTACTCATGAAAAAAATCGACACGAGCATAGACAAGTATGAAAGCGAGGTGGTGCCCCAAGTACAAGCATTGCAAGTGAAGAAATTCGATTTTGAGAAGTAGTGAAGTGACCCTTCTTGGAAAAAAGTGTCCAAGTGAAGTATCAAAACACTGAAAACGAAAGGATACCCATTTGAGAACTCGGTGAGAGCTTTCCAACGATAGTGACAGTTTGTCAAAATGAGCTACGGTTTGGTCACAACTGGTGAAAGAAAAATCTGGGGTTTCTCTTTTAATAAGGCATTTTCCCTCCAATTTGATTCATTTTCAAGTGTAGCTGTGGTGAATGTAGAGAGGAGAAAATGCCCTAAATCTTGCAATGATTGTATCAAACAAACCAATCGTTGGAATCGAGATATGTCAATTGCAGGTAAGAGACCTAACCATACTCTTTCAATTAAGTGGATTAAAGTTTCAGATTAGGCACCTAGAGCCTAGGAATAGGCTAGGTCACACTTTTTGGGGTTTTTTCTGCGACCTGGGTAGCAGGTACTGGGCAGAAAACTGCAACCTGTCCCAGGAAAGGACCTGAAAAGTGTGACCAGTTAGAGAAAGGGGGTTTTAGTGCTATTTTTGGCTGAGAGATGGGATTTTTATGGTTGAGGAGCATAGGTGCCCCCAAAAATGTTATGGTCATGCCAAATGTATTTAGAAAGATGGAATCTAAACACATTTTTATGATGTGGTTCACCATTTTTTTACGTTATGGTTATCTTATGAGAGAAGAATGGATAGATGCAGTTTGAGAAAGGGAATGGAGGATTACCAATATCTGTTGGTACTACATATATGAAGCAAATGGACTAAATTTTTGGGTTCACATACATGGTGTCACTAGCCCAAAGAGTGTATTTGGATATAATGAACTGGTGCTCACCCATAAAAAACAGAGGTTGGTAAACAACAATGTCTAAGAGACTGGGTTGTTGATGTAAGATGAAGGAATGATGAGGGGGATCATCACTAGAGCGATCTGAAGTGATATGAGACTCTATAGGTTCTTCTGAATGGGGAAGAATAGTGTTACTAGAGTCGACACTACTATATGCACTAGGAGGGTTGTGGAGAACTGCTTCTCCTAGACTCTCAAATATGGGTGCCCCCATACCAAAACATTGGGTGTAAATGTAATGACCACAAGGTGTATGTCGTTCAGATGCATGGGTTCAATGTAAGGGGGAAAATATAAATTCATGGGTGGTAAATGCTTTCATAATGTCATCATCGTAATAGAATATGGGGTGACTGGTGGAAGAAATACCACGTGACGCGTCGAATCTACCTAACTCATCATCATGAGAAGAGAGGTTCAAATGTGCATTGTCACGGAGGGTGACCAAAAAACAAGTAGATAAAGGATCCACCGATGTTGAGCCCAGGGTGATCGCTGAAGGGAGGTCATGCAAAACATAAGGGGAAGCCCCAGAGGGGTCTTCCACCCTAGATCTCATAGATGATGACAAGTAGAAGATAGTGTCCAAAGACTCTGTCATATCGACATCGGGAGGGGGAATGTCAATGGGAGTGGATGTATCCTCTAGTTCTGCCAAAGAAAAACTTGCAAATAAGGGATACGTGGACTCGTTGCGCTTGGCCTCGAATTGGCGAACCACTTCCACAGAGGTGCGGTAGTCTTCGAGGTGGGGACAAAGGTGAGTATAGTGGACATGGAAATCACACAAAGCACAAGGATGACTTGTGCACAAATACTTGAATTTCGGGGATGAATTAGGTAAAGTGACATGGAACTCTAGGATATCAGACTCAGGAAATGTTGCATTGACCATGGGCTTAAGGACATTATGGGTGGAATGACTGACAACATCACACAAAGCACACAAAGGTGTATGCTTGGGAGGCTTAGGAGGAGCAAGGGTTGTCTGGGAAGCCTTTTCCTTAGGTGCCTTTTTACAGGCTTTGTCCCCTTACCCGAGGCTTTTGCAATAGGAGTAGGTTCCTATTGAGGTAGCTGAGGCACGGAGGAAAAGGGAGGGGTCATGGAAACCGGTTGGACCAGGGTCAAAGCTTTATTAGGTTTGGGCTGACCAGTAATGATAATGGCTGGGAGATAAATATACCAGACTAGGATCCCTAGGGTCGTGTTAGGAAGAGACAAGGTAGCCATAACAGGTACCAAAAATACTCCAGGACGGGGAGCAAGAAACAGTGTTTGACCAGAGGGGTAATGTTTAGACGGGACAACTCTGAAATGGTTAAGGCCATGGGGAACCATTCCAGGAGGGTAGATAGGATCATGGACACCAGCTGCAGATGAGGGACTTTGAGGAGAGGGTCCTAAATGCTGAGTCGAAGGACTAGGAGTAGGTTGCAGAGGGAGGGGCTGCTGGCTAGTCGACTGGTCTGTTTGAGGTGGGACTGAGACGATTGCATCATGTAAACATTCGACGAGATAGGGTCAGAGATGAGAGGAGGGAGACCAGGAAATGAACCAAGAAAAAAGGAATATTTATAGACTCCAGGTGAGACACTGGTCAAAGGTTCGACTATTTGTTTACTAGCCACCAAACAGATAATGGACTCAGGAGAGGTCTGAGACTTCGGTTCGTAATATGCCAACTGATCGATGGTGACAATATTTCCATTGTGAGGAAATCACATCTTACGGTGAGCCACAGATGGGATAGCAGACATCGCATAATTGTAGCTACGACCCAATAGAATGTTGTAGTCTAAGGGGGCATTAATGACTTCAACATCAACAAAAATAGTCTTGCCTGCAAGAGTAATAGGAAAATTACGGAACATGCCAAGGGGCTGGGAAGAGTGGCCATCCCACACATGGAAGGTGATAGTGGAAGGGGCTAACTCAAGAGATCTCAGTTTCTTCTAAACAGAAGAATACATCACACAGGTGGATGGCCCCTTGTCAATGATACAACTGGAGACATTGGCATTCTAGATATTGTTAGGGATTTGGAAGGCGACAGATGCAGGAAGGGGGGAATGCTATGACATGTCAATTTCGAAGATAATCAAATGATCATATGAAGGATCCACAACACCCATAGAAATTAGTAGAGCTTTTTATTGTGATGGTAATGAGTGGAGGACTTCCATCATTGACATGGCAGCAAGGGATTGTGCCAAGTCATCTACCGGAATAAATGTTTCAGTGTAATGGTCCCTTGGGGATCTTCGTATAAACCTCTACCATAGGCTGAAGGATTTGTAAAGGACCATTGGGTGTCAAAAGAGGATCTATGGGACCTCAAGACGGGGGCTCGGTGATAGATGTAGCAAGGGGCTTATTGTACTGATGGGACCAAGTCTAAAGGTTGAGGTCAATGGTATTGGGTTGGTTAGGTTGCATTATAAGGATCTGGTAATTAGAGGTACCAGACGGAGGAGGTTGAGCAGTTGCCTGACCTTTAGGGGATTGGGAAGCCACATATCCTTGCTGGGGGAAAGTATTGGTAAACACAGCCGGTTGAGTAGGCACAACATAGGAAGGAACCGAAGCAGAGGCTTGTTATCCTTGAGATGTTGCTTGAGCTTCCCTCAATTGACGCATCTGAGGTGAAAGTAGACAATCATGGCTATAGTGACCATGGATAGCGCAACAAGAACAAGGCTTATTCGTGCGAAGAGGCATGATCTTCTTGGGCTGATCGCCCTGTTCCTAGGTTGTAGTGTTAGATATATTCCCTTGGGGATTGTTTCCTAGATTACCTAGAGCTTGAGAAGGCATGGGAGATGGAGATGCTTGTGTTGGAGGAGCTGCGGCACCTAGTTGTGGATACGGATAATAAGGAGGTTGCGCAACATTGCAGTAAACAGGTTGGGAAAAATAAGGCCCTAGCATCGGAGGATGCGGCTGGGAAAAGGTGTGAGGCATGCTGTGTCCTAGATATATGCTGCCTGGAGGGGGGGAAATGCTAATGGAGCTAGCCCCTCCTTGAGGGAACCATAACCCATAGGACGATGAGTGTACAGACGTGAAATGGATCCTAACAGAAATTGAGGATGAAGGCCTTGGAGTCTCTAGGATGAAAGCCTTGGGGCTGCAATGATGGAAAAAAGAGACACATAACCTAATAAGAGAGGTAAACAAGGGTAGGGAGGTGCAGGATCAATTGATTACAATGTTTAAGTCTTGGTATGGCGGTGTAAACCAAGTTCTCTTCTCTTAGGGGGTGCGTATATGTGATAAGTGTGTTAATTTTAATTAAGCCCAGACGTGTGTAGAGAAAAAAGAAAAAAAAATGTTGTATAACTATAAATAAAACTGAAAATGACAGTAAAGGAAACTGAATGTGAAAGTAAAATAAACAGCTAAAGATGCATCAATTGAACCTAAGGAGGAGGGCTTCCCAACAACTAGTCTATGGGTGGGAGAAATATAGTTAAAACACAAAAAATGGCCAATGGATCAGAATTTGGGAGGGACAAGGATCTAAAGTTCAGATCTACTAGAAAGAGGGGCAGAAAACAACAAAAAACCAGAGGGAAAAATGCTGCAAAAAAGGTGGCGAAAGGGTACAACCTGAAGGGAAACGGAGGGAAGCCTAAAGTAAGACCAAACAAAACTTGAAAAGAGGTGTCTTGTATGGATGGATAACCGATATGAAATGGATCTAAAAGTACGGGTTCAGGTCTGAAAAAATGGCTGAAAACACTGAAATCTCAGAGGACCTGATTCAGCTAAACTCCTAAAAATGTGGAAGCGTATTGAAGCCCTAAGTGGCTTGGTTCTACTCCGACGAGTAAAAATAAGCAAGTATAGGTCCAATACGGGTGAAGAGGGAGGTCAAACATCCCTGAACAGTGGCTCAGACAAACCCAGAAAAAATCACAGAAAAAATCCCACAAAAAGTACAGGTCGCCGTTTTTGACATGTTTTCCGTTGAGGTCACAATTTTCAGGCTATTTTCCGCTACTGGAGAGCTGAGGTCGCAATTTTTGGCCCAAAAAGTACGACCTGCACTTTCGGATGTCTCGAGAGCAGGTTTCAGAAAAAAGTGTCATGTCTGTTGCGGCTGATACCTGTTACCTGTGCAATAGGCCTAGAAACACACGGAAGTTAGATTTTTATTGTTTTAGGGTTTTAAAGGTTAAAAGCAACATCAATAAATGCCAAATAAGAATATGAAGAAAAAACCTAAGGGTTGAAGCTACTGGTCATGTAGGGATCTGAAAAATGATAGTGGTCATAATTATAAACCATTGTGGAGTCACCAGTTGTTAGTGTGAATTATAATCTCAAGCGTACGAAGAAAGCTCAGTTTAGTTGTGCATAACAAAAAATCCTAACATCAAAGATGGTTGTTAATTTCCTTAGATCTAGAGTTAGTGATCAGAATAAATGCTACATAAATCCAGATCTATGTAGTTAAATACATTAAAAAAACAAATAATAAGCAAGAGTTGATCCACGCATCCAATGAACAAGACCAGAATTTTTTAAAGAATTTTTTGTATTATTACACCTGGGAAGGGAACATAGAAATATGTTACTAGTCACCCTCAATGGGATGGGTTCTTTGTTGGAAATATTGTCATTGATGGCAAAGAAGCAGCAAAAGCATCAAAGAAGTAGCAAAGGCAGCAGAGAAGCATCAAAGGTAGCAGAGAAGTAGCAAACGCAAAAAAGAAGTAGAAAAGGCATGTAGCAAGCATAATAATCCCAAATCAGAGTGAATGGAGAATACAGAACAAGATCAGGAGGATTAGCATGGAGGAATCGGTGTTGCAAAGCGGCGATAGTATAAAGCTCAGGAGTGAATCACGTTGAAGAATATAGAACAAGCTCAAGAGGAGTAGCGTGGAGGAACCGGTGTTGCAGAGTGGTGACAGGATAAACAAACAAAAATCGACTAAGGTAGAGAACACTTAGAAAATTGACAAAAGAGGTGAACAGACGGTCAGGATTAGATCACAAAACTGAAGGCGAGAGATGGACGATGGAGATCGAATGACATCAAGAGCGATTTTTCAAATCACAACTTTTAAGAGTTTAGCATTAAAGCATAGCATGGTAAGTTAATTTGGTTGCGATGCGAAGTAGGGGAGCCACGTGTTAGCACTATGCACGAGCACACATCGCAGATCTTAGAGATTATCGATTAAGAGCTCACTCAATATGGTAAGTTGTATGCAATGTGATGAGGGAAGAGCCACATGTTAGCACTGCGCACGAGTGCACATCACAGATCTTAGAGGTTACCGTTAAGAGTTCGATTGATATGGTAAGTTGTATGCGATGCGATGAGGAAAGAGCCACGTGTCAGCACTACGCACCAGCGCAAATATCGTAGATCGCAAGAAATAAGGTTTGGCCACTAAGTTAAATTATAAAGGTTGTGAAGTGCGATCATCTGTGATTGGTGGAAAGTGTTGTGGGACCCTCCAGTAAAGAAGTTTTTCCTTTATGTAATTTCTTTGGGATTTATGTATAATCGGGCTTAAAGTAGCAGTTTATGACTCTGCGCATATTCTGATATCTGTGTAATACGTTAAAAGCTGCGGGCAAGCAATGTGCGATGTATTTTGATTATTCAAGTAGTGTGGGACCCGATAACCCATGTTCTGCGTCTGTTATGTGTGAGTTTTTAATAAGGTATGTGTTGTTTGATCATTGACATATGTATGTGGAATAAACTCTGATATTGTACTCTGCTGCATTAAAAGGGATTCTATGTGGTTTGAGAGAAAAGGATGAATGCAGAAGAAAAGACTCAGGTAACAAAAGGAAAATGGTGAATACAACAATTAAAGGCTTAGGTAAGTAAGAGGACCCGACCTCGTGTAGAAAAGTGCAACAACATGGGTCAATTTGGGAGAAAAGGGCAGTTATGCAGCACAGTTGAAATATAACTGCAGAAACATAAATGACAAAGGAACAACAAGCAGAAGAGGAAAAACACACAACAAAGCTAAGAAGCTTAAAAGGCTGAATTCGAATATTATTGTAACCGTAAATTTATTAATTATTTTATATTGTTTGTGATGCAAATTCAAGTCTCAGTAGGCAAAGAAAAACTCCAATTTAATACTGAAATGAGTGTATTTAGTGTTGTAACATCCTGAATATGCTGAGTGAGGAAATGAATGGGTGGAAGGCAAGAATCATGCCTATTCACTTCATATTCCCATATAGAATACAAACAACCATGAAGTAATATCTATAAATGATGTTATTGTAATGTGTAGAAATATGTTAGAGAGTGGAAGAATAAGAAAGACCGATATAGAAGCTATGAAGATCCAGAGCTAATATAAAGAAGATTTGAACACTGGAAGGACAATAGTGAAGGAGTAAAACAAATATGATATCTAGGTAAATCAACATATGGTTTTATTGTAGTGTTAGGAATTTGGTTCTTCCATATCAATTTGTAGCTTGATAGATGTCTAGTTGTAGCTGGTTGAGGTAGGAGCCTCCTGTGGGTTGTAGCCTATAGAAAATAAATGGGAGTTGGAGCTTTCTTGTAAGTAGTAGCTTGTAGAATTTGAGGTAGTAGCCTCCTGTAGGTTGGAGCCTATAGAAAATCAGTGGTGAGAGGGAGTTGGAGCTTGCCTTTGCATCACAACAATAATAAGATGTGGTTTTCTCCCTTATGGGTTTCCACTTATATCTTTTGTCTATATGCATGATGATTATGTGTTGACGTTCTGTATTTAATCTGCTTAACACTTGCTTCTAAGATATTAAGATTTTTGTTTCATTATACATTAAGTTGATCATGAAATGAAGGTGTAAATAAGTTTAAAAGAAAGTTTCAAAAGTCCATAAATGTATTAAACTGATTCACCCACCTCTCAGTTTAACTAAGGGTTCAACAATTGGTATCAGATTCATTTCCTTCTGTATCAGTTTAAAAACTGGTAGGAGATTCTAGGTCCCCAAGATGGCTAGCATAGAAGGATGATAAACAAATAAAGACTACCAAAGAAATATGGGACACATTAGAAACTATCCATGAGGGAGATAAAAAGGTGAAGATGGCAAAACTGCAAACCTATAGAGCTTAGTTTGAAAATGTAAAAATGAATGAAGATGAAGATATAGCCAGTTTCTTCTTAAAGGTTGCGAAAGTTGTGAATAACATGAAATATCTAGGAGAAACCATTAAGGAATGTGTAATTGTACAAAATATATCGATATCTTTACCATACAGGTTTAACCTTAAGGTTTTTGCCATAGAAGAAACAACAAACTGGGAAACATTTACCATGAACCAATTGCTTGGAAACTTGATGACCTATGAGATGAGACTTCCAAAAGGGAAGTCAAATGTGAGGGAGGCAGCCTTTAAGGTTAATAAGTGTAGGGAAGAGAAGTAAGGTACATGCTCCTGCTCTGATGAAGAAGAGGCCAAATTTTTCAGAAGATTAGAGAAAGGCACATGTAAGTATAAAGTTAAGCTTCCATTTAAGTGCTTTAACTATGGAAGAGTGGGGCACTATGCATCTAAATTTCCTCATCAAAAAATGGAGAATCAGTCAAGAGGGAAAGAGAAAACCAATTTCAGCAATAGGCTGAAAGGAAACAGATTTAATCAAAGATCATTCTATGTTCAACAAGATAGCAGTGCATTTGAGAGCTCAGATGAATCCCCCAATGAAGAAGGAACATCAAAATTCATTTTGATGGCCAAGGAATAGCTTGAGGAATATCTCCTGGAATTTGAAGATGAAGGTGAGGTAGATCTTGAGGGAGAGCTAATTAGTGCCCTGGAGGAAATAAGCAGACTTAAAATTAAGAGTAGGAAACATAAATAGATTCTTCTAAAATATGCAAAGATAGAACCAGATTCAAAGGATCTTATTAAATTGAAGATTGAACTAGAAGAATAAAGGAAAATATAGGATATTCTGAAAACAGAAATAAAGGAGAAAAATCAAGAGCGAGAAAAGATGGAAGAGGAAGTGGTAAGCCTGAGGAAGAAATTAGAAAAGGTCCCAATTGAATTAATTATGAATATTTCTCAAATGAAAATATCTGGTCATTTGGACAAAATTCTTAATTCTCAAAGATCTCCTCATATAAAGGCTGGGATAGGATATGAAGGAGAAACCAGCAAAACCAAGGTAGAAGATAAAAAGAATATCATTTTTGTAAAATTTGTAAAGGATAATGAAGCAACAAAAAGGGAATCCATAGAATTAGAAACCAGCAAGACCATGATATATAATGAAACAATTAGAAACAAGTAGCAACCTCAAGCGACAAAGAAAGAAATGAAGAAACAGTCAACTGCAAAAGACTCATGCGCTCCTAAGGATGAGTTGAACAAAATCGGAAGATTTCAAAGGAGGTTACTTCCTCCTGTGAGAAGTATCACTTGCTTCACCTACCACAAACCTGGACATATTGCGGCATATTGTAAGATAAAGAAAATCCAATCCAACCAGCAAAAGATGCAACAAACGAAAAGATTACCTCAAACAACTCTCTCTACCTGAGACAAATCTACTTCCATGGGTATTGTTTTTATTGTAAATGGTTCGGTCATAAAGCCATGGAGTGAAGAACACATATACAGATAATGGTGTATGGAAACTCAAGGGGAATTAAGAACAATGGTGGATTCACTCATATACATAATCCGTTCAAAAATACAATCAAATGTTTTTGCTGCCATAAAATTAGGCACAAGTCTCACGAATGTCCTCTCAAAGGCTATGGTCCATCTCCTCAAGAAATTTACCAAAAAAATAGTTGCATGCAATGGAAAAAGAAGCTAAATAAGTGTGATCTGGTTCTAATATCTCAATATCAGAAAATCCAATGGTATGTGGAAAGTGGGTGCTCAAAACATATGACTAGAGACCGAAGCAAGTTTATAACTTTTGATGAAAATAAATCTGGAAATGTAACATTTGGCAATGATAGAAAAGGAAAAATCAAGGGAAAAGGCTCAGTCAGCCTGAATAATGGAAGAGGAGAGGCTCAGGATGTACTATTTGTGGATGGTCTGAAAGCCAATCTGCTAAGTGTCAGTCAAATGTGTGATAATTGCTGTGAGGTCCATTTCAGAGCCTAAGATTGTGAAGTAAGGTCTATCACCACCAGAAAGACCCTGATCCAAGGTGTTTGAACAGAGAGTAATGTATATATAGTAGAAGAATATAATGAAGCATGCCACATCGGAAAACTTTACAAATCTTGGATATGGCATAGAAGATTGGGACATCTAAACTTTTACCACATCATCAAACTGATCAAGAAGAAAGATGTCATAGATTTTCCTACAATAAAGAAGCCTCCAAATACAATATGTAAGTCCTGCCAACTGGGAAAAAAAAATCGCACATTATTCAAAGATAAAGACCAACTATCTACAACTAAGTCTCTTCAGCTTGTACACATGGACCTGTGTGGACCTTCAAGAACTAATGCACCAGGTGGAGAATCGTATTTCATGCTGATAATAGATGATTTTTCTAGATTGATGTGGGTGGCATTTCTCAAATCTAAATCCGTAGCATTTGAGAAATTCAAGATATTCAAGGCACTGGTAGAAAATCAAACTGGATGTAGGCTAAAATGCATTAGTTCAGATAGAGGAGGTTATTTCACTTACGATGATTTTGCAGACCTGTGCAATGTATGTGGGATAAAGCAACAATTTACAATTGCAGGTACACCTCAATAGAATCGAGTGGCAGAGAGGCAAAACATGTTAGTACAACAAATTTCCAAAGCCATGATGCAAGAAAGTAACATTTCCCAAACCTACTAGGCAGAAGCAGTACACACAACTGTTCATATTCTTAACAAATTTCATCTTAGACCAAATTGTGACAAGACTCCATATGAATTGTGGCATGGAAAACTGGCATCAATCAAGCACTTTAGAGTCTTTTGCAACAAATGTTTCATAAAGAATAATAATGAAAAATTGGGGAAGTATGATGCAAGAGCTTATGAAGGAATATTTTTGGGATATGCATCCAAGAGTAAGGGATATAGGTGCTATAACAAAAGACTGCATAAAATTGTGGAAAGCATTGATGTGAGATTCGACGAAGATCTGACAAATAGAACCAGAAGCACAAACTGTGCCAATCCCCCAGATGATCATGAAGATGAAAATCAATAAAATGAAGAACAGAGTAAGACAACATAATATACTGAATTAAACTCAAAAGGACCCTCGAGACACACTCAGCAGAACCATCCAGAAGATCAAATCATTCGAGACAAGAGTGCAGGAGTCCAAACTAGAAGACAACTAACTAAACAGATCAAGGAAGTGTACCTAGCCATGTTGTCACAGATATAACCAAAGAATTTTGATGAAGCCAGCAAAGACAAAAATTGGGTAAATGCTATGAATGAAGAACAAGACCTCGGAGTTAATGCCAAGACCCACTGGGAAAAATGTCAATGGCGCAAAGTGGATATTCAAGAATAAGATGAATGAACAAGGTCAGGTAATCAGAAACAAAGACAGACTTGTATGCAAGGGATACTCTCAAATCGAAGGACTTGATTATGATGAAAATTTTTCCCCTGTAGCAAGAATGGAAGTAATCAGAATGTTTTTGGCTTTTGCATGATATCATGATTTCAAGGCATATCAAATGGATGTGACGTCTGCCTTCTTGAAATGAGATCTAGAGGAAGAAGTCTACATGGAACAACTTGAAGGATTTTCCTTAATAGATAACACGAATATGTGTGAAGATTAAAGAGATCCTTATATGGTCTCAAACAAGCTCCACGTGCATGGTATTCTAAGCTAGAAAAATACTTACAAAAACAAGGTTTCAAGAAAGGAGGAGTAGACAACAATCTGTACATAAAGGCTGATAAAAATGAACTCTTAATTGTAGTAGTATATGTAGATGGCATCATGTTTGGTAGCAACAAAGACGAATTAGTAAAAGGATTTGCAGAAGAGATGAAGTCAGAATTTGAGATGTCTATGATTGGAGAGATTACCTTCTACTTAGGACTTAAAATTCTACAAAAGAACACAAGAATATTCATTTCACATGAAAAATACTTAAGAGACATGTTGAAAAGGCTCCAAATGGAAGACTGCAAACCTGTGTCAACTCCCATGATCACTGGATGTAAGCTATGTGCTGATGATGGATCCACAAATGTAGATCAAAGACTTTACAGTTCTATGAGAGGAAGTCTGCTATACCTAACTCCCTCTAGACCAGAAATTATGTTGGCAGTAGGACTTGTGGCAAGATATAAAGCAACACCAAAACAAAATCACTTGGTAGCAATCAAGAGGATATTTAGATATCTATAAGGAACTACATATTATGGCCTATGGTATCCAAAAGGAAAAGACTTCACATTGACAACATATATAGATGTAGATTGGGCCAATTGTGTGGATGATAGGAAAAGAACAAGTGGAGGTGCATTTTATTTGGGAGAAAGTCTGGTGGCATGGTTAAGCAAGAATCAAAAATATGTCTCTCTATCTACAGCAGAAGCGAAATACATAGCGGGAGCATCTTGTTGCACACAAGTAATGTGGATGAAACAAACTCTCCAAGACATGAAGGTAAGCATCAATGAGCCCATTTCTATCCAATGTGACAATACAAATGCAATAAGTATATCGAAAAATACAGTACTTCATTCAAAAACCAAGCACATCCCTATTAGCCAATTCAAAATTATGATCCCTATTATTATAGGACCCTAATAGTGGCTCCAATTAGGGATGGCATCTCCTTGTGAGATGTCAAGAACACCGTCGACTACTGACCTGATCCATTGGGCCTATCCCAAGCCTGCACATGCTTTGTTATGTATTATCTGTGACTAAAAATATCAAACTGAAATCACAACCTTCTCTGCAAACTGAAATTCGACATATGTTGAACTGAAATATGATCTGAAATAAACTTGTTGCTAAAAACAAAATCCAATCAAACTAAAATTCTACCTATTTACTCTAATCAGCTGTACAACTGCTGATTAGGAAAAATGAAACAACCAATACAACCATTCAAGCATTATATACATTAATGGATTTTGCTGCATTTTTTTGTTTGTGATAAAAACTGAAGTTCTACCATCCAATACAAACTTGTCAACAAATATGAATTTCATAAGGAAATATTTAATTTCATTTGTTGACTATAGAAACTGTTCAAAAGGATCTTCCAATGCATATACACTAATGTTCAACTGATCCTAGAAACTGTACATCTATTCTGGATGGCCTCCATGCCATGAAAATAAACTGTTATTTTTACCTTTATTTCCCTGCAAATTTGACCTATGATTGTCTTAATTGTAGATTTATAGCTTTGTGATGATATTTCTACTAATGGAATTTTTTTGTCTGACGAGACTTTTATCATCTTGATCTTGAAGCTCATAGCTAGTTAATGGAGAAATATTTTGATTTCATTCATCATCCAACACATAAGCTATTGGATCATGAAAAACTTGGAAGGATTGCTGCAACCTATGACATATGGGTTTCAATGGGACTTCATAGATTTCAACAGGCTGCTCATTCTTTACTTTACAGATATTAAAAAAAAAATTCCTTTAAAAATTGAAATTCTTCAAAACATAGTGGTATAGAACTTTCCTATGTCATTTGATCAGGTATTTCAATGGAATTTGATAATTGTAATTGTAAAACTGAAGAATCCTGATTAAGACTTTCATTTTCTTCTTTGTTGTCAATAACAATACCTAAAGACTGCTATTTTTTTATTGCATTAAAGTTGTCTCTGATGAACTGAAATGAAGAAAAACAAAGAGACAAAGGTCCTTCACTTATTTCCAAATTTTATGCACTTTCTTCTTCACTCCCATAATTGATATGTATTGGTTGACCACGATATTCGATCTATTGAAACTGAATTTCGTCATCCCACAAACTAACTACTAATTTCTCTGTAAAGTTAGATTGAATTTGGAGAACATAATTATCATCATACTGATCATACTTAGGCAAATCATTAAAAGAAGGAATGCCATCAAACATACACATTAGATCAACAGATTTCTCCACCACATATTGATCTATAAATCCAATTTCTGATCTATGGTAGTTGGGATTAGCAAGAAAGTGTTTATGGCCAACAACCTCTTCTTTTTCTGCAATAAGTGGGTCATGGTGATATTGAATGAAAAATCCATATTTCATGGTGAATTTTTGTATCATATCCTCTATTTTTACTTACCAAAATGTCAAGTTTTACCTTTGAAGATATCAAGTGCTCTAGAAAGTTGTTCTTCTCTTCTTCTGCTTTCAACTTTTCCCTTCTTATTAGCAGATTAAATTCTACATCTGTTCAAGTGTTTCAAAGTTTCTTTTTCTTAGTTGAAACTCTATTTCCGGATCAATGGCCTTTGGGTAATGCAAGAGAGATGAGTTAGGAGGAGGTCTTATATTTGCTGGCATTGAATAATAAACTTGATTTAATTTGGCAGAAAATTGTTGTATAGTCTCGTTTGGCTGTCTTTTCAACTGATTATATTCTTCTATGATCATAAAAAGGTTGACTTTGATTATCCATATATTAAGGAAAATTTTGACAAACTATTGCAAATTTGGGATGCTTGAAATAGGCAGGTTCTTGAACCAACTCTTTACTTTACTTTGCAAAGAAAGAGAAAAAATCCCGACACTAACATCATCTTCATCAATCTCAAATAGGTCTAGATAATTATCAAAACCTTGAATATGTTTTTCGGCAGTGATATTACCATTTTCTCCATCAAACTTGGGGAGATATTTGTAATAGTTATCAGGGAAATCATGGAGTATAGGAGGTAAGATGAGTGGCTTATATCTATCCGAAAATTTACAAGGTATAGGAAAATGTACAGGAATTATAAGATTAGTCTTGATTACTTGAGGCTTATCAATCAGAAGATGATCATCATAAGTTTCAGAAGAAATTTTCTCAAAGTAATAAGGAGATTTTTCATTTACAATCTTCAAAGGAAAGTAATCAAATACTAGTCTAAGATCTTTTCTAAAATATAGTATACATTGAAAAACCTTCTTAATAAGAAAGAACATTATGTCTTGGATTATAATTCAAGTTAGAAATTTGACCTTCCCATGTTGTTCTTTCAGGTTAATTCCTCATGTGGAGTCTTGGATTTTATTTTGAAATTGATTTGGAGTCGCCAAGTGGATGATTTTAGCCTTTGTATGTCTGATCACTGTCCACCATCATAGATCAGATCTGATCCTTGTATAAT
The DNA here is from genome assembly GCA_034641835.2 of Pinus albicaulis. Taxonomy (NCBI): domain Eukaryota; kingdom Viridiplantae; phylum Streptophyta; class Pinopsida; order Pinales; family Pinaceae; genus Pinus; species Pinus albicaulis. The sequence continues at coordinate 1,533,343,006 of CM076570.1, read as the reverse complement.
CTTTTTGAGGAAGATGTTCTTCCCCAGTATGGTCGCCAATATGTTATAACTCTTTAATTTCTCAAGGCTAAAGAAAGAAATACCAGAGGTAACTATCAACTACTTTTGGAGATTAGGATATAGACTTCCTAATGCTCAAAGAGGGCTCTCTCTAAATGATTTAACTTTGTTGTTTTAATTGATTTTAGGCTAGTTAGGTATGCTTAATCTCGTTTGATTTCGATTTGTTGGTGTAATTACTGATTTAGATGGATAGGTGCCTGTATATTTTCCATTTGTCTATGGAGTCAATATATCAAAAAAATAGAACAGATCCAAGTTCTAAAGGAAGTGTTACAGGGCAAGGTAGTTGAGAAAAATTAGATCTTTAAAGGCTGAATGGTGAAGTGGTTCTCAATCAGGATCAAGGAACAATTAAGGATTCCTTAAACCAGATAATGAATGAAGGTGAAAGAGGTCAATGGGATTGGAGATAAATTAAGGATTCTCTAATCCGGATATCAGAAGAAAACATGAAAATGAATAACAGTTCAAAACATAGTATATTTAAACAAGTTTTGAAATAAAATTCCTGTTATAACATTAAGATTTATAAAACATGCAATTTTATGTAATACTTAAGAAAAGAACATGAACAATTGAAAATACTTCACTGAAGTGGCTCAAGACATTAATCCTATAAAGCAATGCCTTTATTACTTGTCCTGATTGTCAACTTGGAAATGGTACAATAAACCCTCATGTAGTAGATCAATTCAACTATAGAAATATTCAAGAATCCACCACACAATACTTCGAATTGATGAAGTATTTACATAAAACTTATTACAAAATATCCTATCAACTGATTAGGATTTAATTAAGGAAATAAAATATCTGTATGCCAAAAGGTAGTGACACCTTTCTAACTAACTGAAATTTGTCCTTATTTTATTTGATTGATGTTATCTATTTGTTTCTTTCATGCTGGCTTATCTTTCACGCCTTCTTATTTCTATGTCTTTCATCTGTTAACTTTGTCTTTATTTGATTGCTCTATTTTTTCTTTAACCTGTGCATTCTTTCACATGCCTGCTGTTTTACCTTTTATAGTAAATCTTACTGACTCTTTCATGTTTCCATGTTTTTAGTAAAAGTGGATTTTTATACATGTTTAACTCTATGCATAATAAAGAATGTGTCTTGGAGAGCACTATTGTTGGTGTAGATTTTTTATCCTTGGTAACCATTACTGTCTTTGTTTCAATGGTCTTTCTCTGCTGTATTGTTATACATAATATTCTGTTGAGTGAAGATTTTGAATTCATATCCTGAAGGTCTGGGTTAAAAAAGTTTTGGAACTAGTATCAAAACTGTTTGTCCAATCTTCTGGCCTTGTTAGATACCTGCAAAATAAAAAAATAGTTAATGAAAACGCAGGTCTGTAGGGAGGCGAGTAATGGCTTCATTGAACTGGGAAGTCTGTGGAAAGAATTCGGATTGTGGAGGTTCCATTTTTTCTTGGAAATGGTTTTCAGGTCTTTTTTGCAATGTCATAGAGGTAAACAAATAGCGGGATTTCGTAATGGCGTGAGGATGGATTTCAAATAGTGTAGGGGGAACAAGTGGTTTATTGCATATTGCATAAGCAGTTTGTGGTTTTATGCTGAGGGGGTGTGATATAACGTGGGATTGCCACGTGGCAGGGGAGTGGGGGTGTGAAAACACCCATTTCGAAAACCCTAGTGGCATTAATATTTGGATTGTCAGGGGATGCGAAATGGATTGGGGGCCATCCTATTTGATAGCGGAGATCTGAAGGTGGATATTCTTTACGATTTTCAAATGTGGTGGGGTCAGGTAAGATTTAAGCGGATGTTTAAATATGAAGTGGGGTTGGGGATTAATATGTGCGGGGTTACAATGAAATGGGACCTGAGATTTTAATATAGTGAGTGGATTTAAACTATATGTTATGTGGAAGGGTTAAATGAAAGCGAGAGGGGATTTATATTAGACCAGGGATTTCATATAATATGTGGTTTAATATAATATGGGGATAAGTTAAAATGGTAACGGGAAGGGTTTAAATACTATAGGTTAAAATAATACAAAGGGGTTGTAAAATATAATGGCAGAGGGGTTATATAGCGAGAAACTCAAATCATAAAGAGAAGTGGGGCTTGATATTACTTCAACCATTTAAAACTATGCAATGTGGGTTTTGCATGTTTTACTCGAATAATGTGGAATTAGTAAAGGGGAAGGGGTTTTTGGGAAGGGAAAAAGGGTTAGAATGAAGGGAAAATGAAGAGGGAAGGGGTTTTTAGAATTAGGAAGGGGAAATTAGTAATACATTAGTGATAAGAGATAAACCAAATCACGATTTTCCATAATTCTTGAAAGTAACCTACCTACCCTTTATTTATCCTAACTTTTTATTTCCTTTATTGGGTGCATTCGAGCTTGCTGACCCTTTTATTTTCTTTTGATAATAAAAATAACCTATTTCTGACCTTATATATTCCAATGGCTCAAATTAAACTTATGAGCTCATTTTATTTTCTACCTAACTACTAATCTACCAAGATTAGATGGTTTGGTCAGATCTTTATTCACTAACTATCATGACATGAAATTTGAAAGAACAAATGAATCAAGATTAAACTATATGATCATCATGAATTGTGGCATTTTGGACAATCTACACACAATTTTATTTGCATAAAGTAAATTAAGAGTAGTGGCATTTGAATGTGCAAAACTTTCAGGATCTATTTTTGTTTCTTTTGTGGGGTTCATACTTTATATCCTTTTTAATCTTCTTTCTTTTGGTCCTTTGATTTTTCTTTTAGGACATACCCTCTTTTCATTTTTTAATATGGAAAAAAATTTGTAGAAAGAAAAGGTATGTACAATATTACAAGATTAAAAATAGCCAATTAAAAATTATGATCCCTATTATTATAGTACCCTAACACCATATTCATAGCGTGAATGTTGGATCTCATTAAAAAAATCAATCAAAACCAAACCAAGGCTTCCATATGCCAAACCACATCAACCCTCAACCTACGATTCCACCTCACAGTTAGACATCACTAACCATCACTAGATTGGTTTCTACCCAGATTGTCCAGGGCTCTGTAGCATTTGTTCCAACTAGGGATTCGAGGACTAGTAACTCAACCCACAACTTCCATCGAGAGTCTAGAGTGTTTTTCTAACCAGTGCTTCCAATACTAGTAACTCAACCCACCAAGGGTGTCCAGAGAATTTTTGCAACCAAGGCTTCCAAGACTATTAACTCAACCCAAACCGTTACAGGGCTTCGACAATGTTTGTCCAACCAAGGCTTCCATGAACTAATAACTCAACCCACATCCAAATGCACATGAAAACCAACTAGAAAATAGAAGTAAAACCCACAACACCATGGCTATCCAGGAAACGCCAAGGCTAGGAAAAACCACTATCAATCCAAGAAATCCTCCATGACAATGACAAAACATAACCAAATAACCACATGCATATTTCATGCATGCCAAAACTAGTAAGGAAGTCATACATGCAACTTGGTATCTGCAATCAAAACCCATTCTAGTTGTTGATCCCGGTGTCCTCTTGTGCTTTCCTACTTTTCCTTTTCCTTCTTTCTCCAAATCTCAAGTATGCCACACTCCTCCAAGAGTTCTCGAATAAAATCATAAGTGTACAAGAGTATGTAAGAGAGAGAGAGATAATAGAATGAGAGCTCCAAAAATGAAATGAAAGAAGTCTATGAACTCATCCTTAGAAACCTTTTTATTAATGAGGCCTCTATTTTCTTCTTTTTTCCATTATTTTCCTTCATTTTCCTCCTCACATGCACCTTGTGACCTTTCACCTTCCTTTTCTACTATTTTCCATTACTTTCGTAAATAAAATGGCAATAAATGCCACATTCATTTCCAAATCCTTTGCTAATTTCCATAACCATAATAAACCATATGAACACCCACACTAGGATTTGTTTCCCAACATTAAGCTTGGAATACGTGTCCCATAACTGAGGTCTTATTTTACCTTTATTAACTTTTACATGGATTTTTGACTAGGGTTGTTACAGTTCCAATGAATTTTGGTTTGCTTAAGAATTACTTGACTAAGTTGGTTAATTGCATAACACATGTCTGGTCATGTGTTTACCAAATACATAAGTGAACCCACAAGTTTCCTGTAAATAGTAGCCTCCACTTCCTAACTTGAAGTGACATCCTCCTTCCTCCAATTACCTTCTAGATGAGTGTCCATGGGTTTGCTATTCTCCATTGAGAACTTCTTCAGCATCTCATTGGCATACTCGCTTTGAGAGACAAAAAATTCCCCATCTCCTTTCCATGCTTCCAAACCAAGGAAGTAATGCATGAGTCCCATGTACTTCATCTCAAATTCTCTTGAAGGATCCTCTTTGAAATAATTGATCAACTTAACATCACCAATTAAAATCAAATCATCGACATATAGCACTATAATCAACAATTTAGCTTCAAAAACAATATGGTAAATGTTTGTATCTCCTTCACTTTTGGTAAACCCCAACCCAATGATATAATTTTCAATCCTAGTGTACCAAGCACGGGGTTCTTGTTTCAATCCATACAATGCTCGCTTGCGTCTTCAAACATACGACTCTCTGTCGAAGGTCTCAAATCCTTTTGGTTTTCCAATGTGCACCTCTTCCTCAATCACTCCATTGAGGAATGTTTTCTTCACATCCATTTGATGAATCTTCCATCCCATCTGCACTGCAAGTGATAGAATTGAGCTGATAGAAAAGTACCTTGCTACTGGAGAAAAGGTATCCTCATATGAAATTCCGTCCACCTGAGAGAACCCATTGGCCACAAATTTGGCCTTACGTTTCTCAATGCTTCCATCTACTCCTTTCTTCACTTTGTAGATCCATGTCAAACCCACCACTGATTTGTTCTCTAGTCTTGAGACCACTTCCCAAACACTGTGTCTAACAATGGAATCATATTTCTCTACCATGGCATCAACGCATACTAGTTGTTGCACTACTTCCTCAAATGAGGATGGTTATGTCTCTGCTAGCTCACTCATCACAGCTATGTAGCCATTATACTGATCTAGTGACCTCCTCTGCCATTTTATATAACATCATCCAATAATTTGGAAGCCTCCCTAGTTCGCTTCCTTCCTATTGAAGAATGTAACTACGTTCGGTATTCATTATTATTTTATTTTTCAAAATAACTTATTATTATTGTTAAATGACTTATTAAAGCATGGGTGTCATGTTTGGGTCATATTAGATTAATGTCCCAATTGTGGACTTCTAGGTTAGTCATTACATATTTAAATTGATCCAATTTGGGCTTTTAAATCATGTAATAATAGGTTGTCTAAGGATCCTCCATCAAGTCATCTTCTTCAAGTTCATCATCCTTGGTATCTTCAACAAACATTTTTCAAGAAAAACTCTCAAGTTGGCCTTCCTCAAATGATATACAAAACATCAAAGCAACCTCTTAAAATTCAGCCTCAAACTGTTTCCAAGTTGGCTCAAATCCAAGACACAACACTCCACTGTCATGTTGGCTTATTTTATAAAGTAACAACTATAAATACCTCACTGTAATTTCAAATTTTCACACTCATAATTTAGACTTCTTTCTGCAATCAAGGTTCATACTTTATTACAGGTTTAATAAGGGTACAATGGTACAGAAGCTCGGTGAAGTTACAATATTATGGTTTGGTGACATGATATTTATGCTTGGTGGAAGTACAATGGCTTTGTATCTATGCTTTGTCTCTATGGATTGGTCTCTATGCTCGTTGAAAGAATAGTGGTATAGTGGCTTGGTAATATGATGTTACATGATGTTGTGACATATTATTGGTGCTATGATACATAAACGCGGTGCTACAAATACTCATTGTTTTCTTAGTAAATTGGGTGCTATCTCAACTCGGTGTTAAAATGAATTCATTTATATTTCATTCATGATGTTCAGTGATATGATGTTATCTTGTTATGATGTTTGGTGATATGTTATGATGCTAGGTGATGCTATCTCATGGTACAGAACTTGGTCAAGATAATGAGGATGAATTTGTTGGTGCAAGCAAAGGAGATCTCTATGTCATGGATATTTTGGTGCTAACACAGTGAAGGGATGACTTGATGGAGGAATTCTATAGTATAATGGTCTTGGTCGTCTCATCTTGAACCTATCGAAGAAAGAATTTTGACTGGTTTTTCCCCAAAGAATGGGATTTTTCCCTGGTAACGTGCCTACATCTTGTGTCTTCTTCTATTTATTTGGAATTATTCTTTATGATAAGAAAGATAAAATGCAAGAACACATAATAATAAACACAATATAATGTCATGATAAGAGAGACTAGTTAGCTGACATTTCTCTAACATGGACATAGAGCTATGGTCAAAGGTTAACAAGGAAATTTGAAGAAACTCTCATCCATATTTGAAGCAATGAAAGGATTTTTTTGCATCAAGGTCAAGATCCCTAGGACATTTGTAGGCTAAATACTCATCACAGTTCGGATCTCCTTCAAAAATAGTCTCAGTGTAGTCATGATCACAGTGAAAAAGTTTAGATCTCTTCCAAATAGTATCGGTGCAGCCATACTTTTACAAGGATAAATATGCAGCGCAATCACATGAAGAGGTTGCTATGACAAAATTTAGAACCATCACAGTTCAAATAAATTTGGATTAGTTTCCTAATGCTACGTAGTTCGATGAAAGACCATATAAATTTACAGTGGATATAATTTGTTTTCACCATAGTCCGTATGTATCAAAGAAATCTCAGGTATATACTACAATAAACCTTGGGTAACACTGTAATATTATTTTGAATGCAGAATGTATTTTTTGGTGATGTTGGAATGGACAAGTCTTGTCAACTAAAAAGATAATATCACATTACAATAGCCATAGTGGAGACTCTCGATGATGATTCATAGTGAGAAGTGTTTATGCATTCAATAAAATCTCAGTGACAAAACAAAGTTTCATTTAATGAATATGTATTGTTGAAAATAGTGTCAATGTTATTACAAAAATTTGGTGCTTATAACAAGAAAAGGGAGCTCTATAATACCATAATGATTAGGTGTCACTATAGGGGATTCATTATGTTGAGAAGGAATGAAACATGGTACAACTACCTATGAATGTCTATCTATAAAATCAAGTAAGTATTACAACAAGCTATCAATCAAAGGTATGTAACTAGAAGGTACATATCAATTTCTAGTTTTGGATTACATCTAATGATTCTTATAGCTAGTCTAATTTGTCATCCTTAGATATCATATATGTTAGAATCTTAATCTTTGTTCTCTAAGTTATACAAAGTAATCTAGTCATAAAATAAATGTATTTTTGTCAATTAGATTGATCCTTGATATCTTAAGATTACATCCCTCACAGTTGCATAAAATATCTAACTTGAAAGATCAAATTATACTCTTCATATCACGGTTTTCTTGAAAGTATGCATTGTAGCTATAGTAGACCATGATTCACACTTCTAGGAAATGACTCGCTAAATCATCACGAAGTATGAAGGAAGGCATCACAAGAAGGTTTGTCACAAAACAAAGGTATGTCTTAATTATAATGTTTTTTTAATTCTTCTTGGTAAATAAAATCTGCTCTACTAACATTTTTTGTTCTTAGCTCTCTTTAATATTAAAATATTATTGTTTGGGGTGATTCATCATCTGATGAATGTACCGACCTTATACATCTCTAATTGTCTGCATGAAAGGAACCTTGAGAGGTTCTCTGAAAAATCCTAACCTAAGGTTATGTTGATAATGTGTGAAACCCTAAACCTGTTTAGAGTTATTTCTATTCTAGTTAATATATTGATAATGTCATTTTGGGGATTTTATTATGATCATGGAAGCTCTAACTTGCTAGAGTTTAAATAATGTTGTTTAAAATCTAGAACCTATGAAGTATGATATAATAAGGCCTTTCTTTGACAATGAATCGAAACCCTAGGTTTTGGTTAGGTCTACAGGAAAATACTTGCTATGGAAAGTCCTAGGAGTAAAACCCTCAGTATATGTTCTTTTTATTTAATCCCTAGCTTATTCTAGGAAAATGTATGTATGCTATATTAAAATTATCTAATCATATGATGTGCTTATGCATGATGGTGATCTCCTATATATATGAGTTGACCAAATTTCCAATGGTCATAAGTATTAGGGTTTGGATACAAGCCCTAGTCAAAGTTTGATGTGCTAGGATGATGCTTGAAAAGTCTATGGTTTTTACATCTAAGCTCGAGTGATGATTAAATTATCTACTATGTGAATTCATATGAATCCATATAATTAATAGATGGAAAATCTACGGTTTACATCAAACCCTAGTAGAAGATATTCATGATGTGTTCTGATGGTCAATTAAATCTATCGATTGCAACTATCTCTAGTGGAATTTAGTCATATTAATGACTAAGTTGTGGAATTTGATTGACTCTTGGATACTTGTGGGGAGTCTAATATCTATGAAATTTGAAAGATATTAGATACCTCCTCTTTCAATTTCTATATGACAAAACTAATATTATGTCATCTTAATTGAATTACTGATGTGATTTAGGGTTTGTAACAAACCTGGGTAGAAATTGAAGTAATGGAGTATAGTCTATTGATTGATTATGTAAAGTATAAATGCTACTGCTATTATAAAATCTTTGTTATAACTAACTTCATGCTTCTACAAAGTTAGTTTTACTCGCTAATTTATGTAGGTACATCATATTGGTGAAGAATTTTGTAAGAAAATTTGATATGATCAACATGATGAGAGGAATGGAAGCCATGAAGTATTCTCCAACACTGAAGGAAGAAGTTAATCTCCCTACATTAAGATGGAGCCTGTATAGAAGAATTCTCCCTATTTAAGAGGGATGGTACAACATAATTCTTGGTTGGAGAATATATACTAGAAGAAATGTTGCTACATGTGAAGGAGGAGGAGGAATATTCTCTAAAATATTCAACTGATAGTCCTACTAAAATTAGTTGAAGAGAAACATTGAAACCCTGTAGGTTTGCTTTGACTATATACTTGAATATTTATTTTTGATTGGGGTTTTGTTTGTACAGGTGAATCTCTCGAAGGTTTTGATAGCATGTTGGTTACCAATCAATTTGATTGGGAGTGATTGGTTATCCTTGATCTGTTGGATCAAGGTGTGCTTAGGCTTTGTGAGTGAAGCATTTCCTGGAAATACATTAGATTGACACTTTGTGTTGATTTCTGGTTGGGAGGGTGGAATCGGGGGGATGTACACCTAGTTCCATGGGTCGATGGCTAGTAAGTAAGCCTACTAGTACCTATAAAGGATAAAATATTTAGTCCATCTTAGTCCCACTCGGATACATTGCTCTAGTTATTAATATAGTCCATGGCATTGTGGTTCCTAAATTGTAGAGAGACCAAATGGATAGATTTCCCTCGTTGGGTATCTAGTCCATGGAATTGTGGTGCCTAAACTTTTTCATAGATAAAGTGAGATCTTCCATGTACTTATTTTATATATGAATACCTCCGTATTTAAGAGGGAGTGTTGAAGAATATAAATAGGTTTTGTCTTCATTATTATTGTATTTGTAAAAATAATTTATTATTATTGTTAAATGACTTATTAAAGCATGGGTTTCATGTTTGGGTCATATTTAGATTAAGGTCCCAATTGTGGACTTCTAGGCTAGTCATTACAAATTTAAATTGATCCAATTTGGGCTTTAAAATCATGTAATATTAGGTTGTCTAAGGTTCCTCCATCAAGTCATCTTCTTCAAGGTCATCATCCCCAATATCTTCTGCAAACATTCTTCAAGAAAAAATATCAAGTCCGCCTCCCTCAAATTATATACAAGACATCAAAGAAACCTCTTAAAATTCGATCTCAAACTGTCTCCAAGTCGGCTCAAATCTAATACACAATACTTCACTATCATGTCAACTTATTTTATGAAGGAAAAACTATAAATACCCCACTGTAATTTCACATTTCCACAATCAGAATTTGGAATTCTCTCTGCAATCAAAGTTCAAAATTTATTACAATTTTAGTGAAGATACAATGGTACAGAAGCTCGGTGAAGTTACAGTATTATGGTTCAACGACATGATCTTTATGCTTGGTGAAAGTGAAGTGGCTTCGCCTCCATGATTGGTCTCTATGGCATAGTCTTGATGGTCGATGAAAGAACAATGGTATAGTGGCTTGGTAATATGATGCTATATTATGCTGTGACATGATATTGTGACATATTATTGGTGCTATGATACATAAAATCAGTGCTACAAATAGTCGTTGTTGTCTCAATAAATTCGGTGTTACAAAGAACTCATTGCTAGTTTAGTCATGATGTTCAATGATATGATGTTATATCATTATGATGTTAGGTGATATGTTATGATGCTCGGTGATGCTATCTCCTGCTACAACACTTGCTCAAGATAATGAGGATGAAATTTTTGGTGAAAGAAAAGGAGATCTCGGTGTCATGGATATTTCAGTGCTAACACAGTGAAGGGATGACTTGATGAAGGAAGTTTATAGTGTAAGGGTATTGGTCATCTCATCTTGAACCTATTGAAGAAATAATTTTGAATCGGTTTTCCCCAAATAATGGGGTTTTTCCCTAGAAGCATGCATACACCTTGTGTGCTCTTCTATTTGTTTGGAATTATTCTTGATGATAAGAAAGATAAAACACAAGAAGACATAATAATAATCACAAGATAATGTCATGATAAGATAAACTAATTAACTACCATTTCTTTAACACTTCTTTCTCTAGATGTCTTTGCTTGAGTGGGTGTCTCCAATCTCTGCTCCTCTACTTGTGGTTGCTCCACAACATCTTGAGGTTCTTCCTTTGGAGTCAAAATATCTTGATCTACATGCAACTTAAGCTCCATCTCAATAGAACACTTCATTTCCTTTCCTTCATAAAACTTCACATCTCTATGAACAACTGTCATCCTGATAGATTGGAGGTACACCCAATAGTTGTGATGTGTATCATTGAACCCCAAAAATATGCCCAAATTTGTTATCAACTCTAGATTTTTACTTGATTACTTGGAAACATGATAGTCATTGATGATCCAAATATCCCGAAGTGTGACACATGTTAGCCATCCATAATTTTTACATATGCAAAGATGGCTAAAATAGGTCTATTAGTCTTCAAGAAACAAATTTGGAGAAAATCTGTGACTTCTTGAAGCCTTGTTGTGCCCATTTGTCCAAAATCATCCATCTCACTGATATCTTCACAAAGCCCTGTTGTTGCCTTGAAGAAAACTGCTTTGAACCCCTCTTCCATTCATATTTTCCTATTAAAAAATCCCCCACTTCCTCCAAATTCCCTTTAAAACCATATGAATCCCTTTTATTTGGTTTTAATCCCTTCTTCATGTCTATTGGAACCTTTAAAAAACCTACAAAAACCCATTTTCGGCCTAAAAAATCACTTTTTTCATTAAGTCAGACATAAGCCCCTACGGGCTTAAGCCCTCAGCCCTTCCTCCATGTAACCGTGACCATCAGCTCATTCTTTAGCCCCTTTCGCACTATCGGACTTTACTTCCACCCCTTTTCCTTCATTTCTTCATTATCTCCTCCGCGCGATGGTTTCCCCGCCGATGGGATCTGAGCCGTCGATCTCATAAGATCAGATGGTCCACGCTTAATCGCCCATCACAAATCGCAGTTCCCCATTTCCTTTTGCCCTTGCACTTTATTCCGCCGATGGCCAATCCCCGAGCAGATCTAGACCGTCCATTTCTCCTGCGATCTGATGGCCATCGCTCCCCTCCATCACATCAGGCCTCACCATTTTCCTTTCCTCTTTCCTTTTCTATGCCGATGCAATCCCCAGATTTAAATCCCCACCCTTGATCTCGTCCTAGATCCGACGGTCCGCGTTCCATCACATCAGCGCAGTGCCCTTTCCTTGCTCCCGATATCCATCTGCCGCCGATGGAATCCTAGCCATTGATCATTGTCTTGATCCAACGGTCCTTCTTCCATCGCACTTGTGTCCGCCATCGACCATCAGCCATCGCAACTTCTCAATTCCTCCTTCCCGGACCCTCTCCTCCGCCGATTGCCGATCTTCCGAATTAATCTCCGTCGTCCATCTCCCAGATCCAACGGCTCGCTTTATTTCCCCCTTTCCTCCACCCCACCAGCCTTATATCCCTTCCTGCTTGATCTGAACCATCCAATCATTATCCCAATCTAATGGCTCAGGATCACTACGGAGGCACCCAGCCTGCAGATTCGTCCATACCTCAAAGTGCCCCCGCAATACATTTTTCTTTCATATTTCCCTTTTAACCCCGCTGGTCCCACCCTGCCATGCTGGGACCTTTCATTTGGTTTCCTCGTGATCTCCACCATTGATCTGCCCCCCCCCCAGATCTAACGACCCACAGACATTTTCGCCCCCGTTTCTCCGTGCCTGTCCAAAACCTATTTTTAACGCAAAAAAGGGCAGTTTTTCTCCCATCATTCGCATTAGCCTAGCCCCACCATCTCCTCCCACCATAATACTTTTATCCCCCCCGCATTCATCCTCAGCCATAGATCTGTAGCTCCCTGATCCAACGGTCCAGATCCCATTTCATGTCCATTTTTCTCCCCCGTCCCTCTCTGTGCACTTTTAACATGAAATGGGCGGTTTTCAGGAGCGTACGCTGTACGTGTCAGTCATTGACGTGTATCGCATTAATTTAGCCCATTACAACTTACCACCTATGCCCCGCGCGAATACCACCTCCGGTATTCCCCAAAACCGCTTTTCTAGTTTTTCGCGCCGAAGTCAGTTTTGACCCTGGTTTTCATAGTTTTGCGCCATGAAACCCTTCCCCGATGCATTCACCTTCTTCTGCACTACTCCATAACCCCCCGCTGAGCCTTCTGAAGCAATCAAAACAAAATGCGCAGGATTTTATAATATGTTTAATGTTTGTTGCAGGTTTAATGGCGGTTCTAATATGAAATGCCATCCTACAGTAATTTAGTTGCAGAGGCCGAGGATGACGATCCTCCGTGGCCAAAATTCAGTGCAGAAAGGGACATAAGGGTCGAATTTCCAAGTTTAAATCAATACATCATGGGCATTGATTATACAGAAAACCCTCCTGCACCAGTTAAAGCCACCTGTACACCACAGAATTAGAGTGAAGATCAATAAGAATTAAAGCAAAATCAGTAAGACAATGGTTAAGGCATAACTCAAGAAATCAAAGCTTAACCCACATATTAAAGACAAATACACAGTTAAGGCAAAGGATGGTTAAAAGAGGCCTTAAAGCAGTATCAGAGGGACCGATAAGAGTTTAAAGCCTAAACACAAAGATCAACGAAAGATGACTTTAGTATGACAGATCATTGAAGTAATTATTTCTCCAAAGGACCAAAAGGACACCTGTAGTCTATTTCTCCTTTCAAAGACACCGTGACAACCATCCTGATGGCAAAAACTCTATAAAATTTTTAGGACAGTTATTGCATAGTCATGGGGCTACAAAACCCAAAAAATGATAGTTTACTTGTCAGAGAGGTCAAACAGAGTACTTCAGGCCATAGTTATCTTCAAAGAACACACTTGAGAGTTATTGCCAGCCTACCAGATATGCCTCAAAGACAAGAAAAACTACTAAAATAGTAAAATCAGTTAATGCTATGGTCATTAAGCAGAATGGGCGTTCGAACACCTCTCCCACTCTGTCTTAATTCATATTTATTACCATTTCTACAGCACTCTTCCTCTTTCACCTATAAGTATTCACAGAAAATTCATTGTAAAGGGTTGGAAAATTGTTAATTGTTGAACTGTTATTGAGTAAGATTTTCTGAGTAGTTTTAATATAGTAGGCTGGGAAGAGAAGTATTAGACTCTAAAAAGATATTGGACTCAAAGTATGTAACTGGTTTTTCACATCAATAGACAAGCAGATTCACTTGATCCTGATCTAAATCACTAGTGATGTTATTCTTACTGTAATTGTTATTTTCCTCATGTTTCCATACTGTCCATTTTCTCTGATAAAGAACAGAAAATATAGAGTAGGATTTACTGCAAAGTACCCTAGCTCTCAAAGATAAATCTTTATCTTTATGTTTTCTTCTAAATGTGTATTTGGGAATGATTTCAATAGAGTATAACCAGTCAAGGAATGTTGGTGAGCCCATGTCTTACTGAGTAGAACTTGAGATTCTGTTCTTGAATGTTCTTGAAAGGTCTGCTAAGTAGAGTTAGGAACTAGGGAAGTCTATGGTTAGCCCTGTCCTCTAGTTTTTCCTCCAACGGCTGCTTTGAAAAGATCCCTTGAAAGTATTCCGAAAGCAGGATAGGTTCAAAGTCCTTACCTGATCTTAGGTTACTTTTTATGTTTATCTTAAATGTTTTCCCACAAGAGTATGCCGAAAGTAGGACAGGTTAAAAGTCCTTACTTGATCTTAGGCTACTTTTTATGTTTTACCCTTGAGTGTATGCCAAAATCAGGCTAGGTTAAAAGTCCTTACTTGATCTTAGGCTGCCCTTTGTTTTCTTAGTTTTGCTTCTTTTATCACACTTCTTAATGTTTCATACCACAAACTCAACTTAAAATATCTTCTGATATAGATGACTTGCACTATGGAAACCCTTGTATATTTGTTGTGCAAGTAAACCCTTTTATGACTCCATAGCCCAATGATTTAGCATTGTTTTTTTACTTATCTTCCCATGCTAAAACATCCTTCCACTTATTTCCTTCTTCACTTCACATGACCTTCTCATTTAATGATTCACAACCAAAAACAAACAAATCCCTTGTGCTCCATAACTAGCCTAATATCATATCATAAATTTCAAATATATATCCTTTGAAAACACAGATAGAGAGATCCCTCTCTGAATCCAGGAGGGCTAGATCCTAAGATTCCAAAGTGGTTCTGATGTTTCCTTATCATTTGGTATGCCAATCTGCCAAATCATAGGACCCCAACATAATGGCGACTCCACTGGGGAATTCTGAGTGAATCATATTTCCTATATCCTTAAGAGTTCAGAAGACCCACAACCTCCTTAGATTGGTATTCAATTGCTGATGGTGGACAACAACTCATTTCAAAAATTTTGAAATCCTCCACCTAGCGACTCCACAACTCCCAATAGACCTAAAGACTCCACTGGAGGAAGAACCTGAAATATGACCAGTCATACTAGAAATAAAAAGCATTTAGGCCTAAGTCGGATTCAAGAAATTATTGTTTTTATCTATAACTATGTTCTATCCTACTTTAAGCCTGATAAACGATACACTGGTGAGATCTACATTTATCATTGGAAGGATCTCAAGCATCAAAAAGCTAAGCCTCAAATTTTAGACCATGATCAGTCTTATGCACTTGTGCTTACCCCAGATTCACCTGTGGAAGATCTAGTGAAACAGGAGCCTCATGCTACCTTTCCTCCTCTTGCAGAAACCTCAAACAACCATAAATCTCTTTTTACACTACCTATACCCACAAAGGTCCTGGAAAGATACAAGCCTCTGATTTTTCCTCCTATCTTCCAAGCCCTCCCTGCAAATCTTGCAGATAAACTACCCAAATTTGATGGAGAAAGCTCAAAAGTTACTGCTGAAAAACACATTCAAAATCTTGAGGATTTACTTGACCTCCATGAAATAGAAGAAGATGATGTGTGTATTAGAATGTTTGTCTTATAATTACAAGGAAAAATTAAGAGTTGGTTTAAGGACCTTCCAGCTGAAAGCATTATCAATTTTCATCAATTTAATCAAGTCTTCTTAGATAGGTGGGCAATCAGGGGAAATGAAGTTCTCATCATAGAGGAATACAAGGATTTAAAAAGACAACTAGGGGAGATAGTACAAAACTTTTCAGCGAGGTTCAATAAGGTATACAATGCAATGCCTGCTAGGATAAAGCCACCTTTGGGGTGGGCTCTCTTGCACTACCCAAGTACTTTTGACCCAGAGTTAGAATTCTAGATAAGAGAAAGAGACCCTTCAAACCTGGAAGAAATGCAGAATATGGAAATTACTGTGGAAATCAACATACTAGAAAGAGAGATAAGGTTAGAAGAAATAAGAAATGACAAAGCAACTCAAGAGAAAATAACTTCTTCAGAGTCAAAGCTAGAGATTTTATCAGATACAATCAACAAAATAATGTACATACTTGATAAAATATTGGATATGCATAAGGCTGATATAAATGTTGATTATCCAGAGCAACCCATGCTTTCTCCTAATCAAAAAAATACTCAACCACTACAAGACATAAACAAAAAACAGAATATGTATGATGAGCAAGATTACAGAGAAAACAATGAAGAAGGTTGTCAAGAAAGCCTTGACAGCATACATTTATCTTGTGTTATGCTATTAAGATAATTTTACGACCAAAATGCAAATGCAAAAAGTGAGAAATACTTTGAGGAAACAATAAGCCTCCTAGGAAACACAGAACCTGAAATAGAAGAAAAATCAACACATATAGGGACTCTCCCTCTATGTTATAACTCATTTCAGATTTTAAAAGGAAAGTGGCATCCTGATAATGTAAAAGAAACAACTCATGAACCTTGTATTCAAATTGAGTATCATAACAATCATGAGGAGTTTTTTGAAATAGAAGTAGATCAGGAAATAGTAGAAAACCCTCAAGGTTTCCCTGCAAGCACAAGTACTAATTCACTAGGAGAGGCTCAAGAAGATATCTAGCCTCAAATTCAGTCAATACAAGAGAAAGAGGACTATTGTACTTCTGTCCAAAGCAGAATAAAAATTCCCCCTCTTTTGACAGAAGAAGAAACTAATCGAGTATTAAACAAACATCCATCCCTCAAAACTTCATTTGAACAAAACACTTATGCTCATCTACCTACTCAAACTTGTTGTCTTGAACCAGAAAATAAACTTGTAGATTAGCTTAAAGAAAAACAAACTGATAACCCAACATGCTTGATTGATGAAATTGTTTATACTAATTATTTTCCAATTTTTTATCAGTATGATGATGATGATGGGTTTCAAGAAGAAACTAATCATGCAGGGAAACCAACAGTTGATTGATATCATGAACTTCACTATCGTCAACTTGAAAGCAGCAATCAACCAATCCAATCCATCAGAAATAGCTTTCACATGATTGGGAATCAATAGTCTTTCAGCTCAAAGGTTGAGGAGGAAAAAAATGAAGAATTTTTTGAGCATAATGAATATAAGGAACCTTCTGTTAGTCATCAGTATTTTTCACCTGTTATTGATGACTATTTTCCTTAGCGGATTTTTCTAGAAACTGATCCCCAAATTGCCTAATCTGTCATCTAGAAAACACCCAAAAACAATTTTTGTCCCCCTACCCCTTCCGGTCAACCTATGATGAGAAAAAACCTATTTGCCAAGTACTATCTAGTTTCAGCAAAATAATCTTGTCCATAAGTTGTCATAGCTAAAAGTTATCTGCTGTCATTCACCCTTATTCCTCAAGCCATTCATTAATCAACTATTGAAAAAGTGTCTACAACCCTATCCCTGGTTATCTGTCATTTGAAGATCTAATCATACCAAACATAACACTTGAAATATGGCAATATCTCCCCTAAGTTAGATAGTGGTGTTTTAGGTAGTCCTTTCCTTGGCAAAAACATACTGATCCAAAAGCCTCTGTTCAGTACCAATCAGCCCTGAACTAGTTCCTAATCTGCAAAACAAGTCTTGTCTCATCCATAGGTCACACACCACTAAGAGGTTACTATGTCTCATGTCAGAAGAAGTTCAACAAAGATCCAAAATAGAAGAAGATATGTATGTTCACTGTCTGAAAGAACATGCTTAGGTCAGGCAAAATCTCCATAAGACCCCAAGAAATCTCTTCAGAGTTCAAATTCATATGTTTGTTACATCTCTGTCGGGGTGTGATTGCAACAATGATCAATGTGTAAAAGAGCAAAAGAACAAAGTCAAAAGGTTCCTGCATGCTAAATTATCTTTCCCTCAGTAAAACAAGTGAAATAAAGCAAATGAAGGGCTGCTAATGGGTGTAGTATGGAAGCCAAAGTTGCTTTAAAAACAGAGAGAAGCCTCCAAGTCATATGAATACATAAGGCTGATGTTATGTTGACCAGCAGTGTTCCCAGCATCTCCTCCAAAGGAAAATCCAACCTGCCTATGCAAACACAGTCAAGGGAAGTTAGTCAACTATGTCTAGAAAGCAAATATTCTACATATACAAGTCAGATAGGTTTCTGTTCTAGAAATTCACAGGAATAGATTACACAGAACACCTATCTCAGAACCTATATCATGAAGCAAATTTTTGCCTATTTGACATAATACCAAGCAGAGACACATGGTCTGCAGAAAGGTGATAGAGTTTTGAAATAGATGAAATGACATATTCACAGTAAGAAATTCCTCCTTTAAAAGAGTAGATGGTTAAAAGCACAGAAATGACCTCCTTCATTGAAAAGTAGATGGTTATAAGACATCACGGTAAATCCTCTTCCAATCAAGAGCGGATGGTTGAAAGCACAGAAATGACCTCCTTCATTGAAAATTAGATGGTTAGAAGCATAGTGTAACCTCCTTCATTAAAAGTAGATGGTTAAAGGCACAGTGAGAACCTCCTTCATTTAAAAAGCAGAGGGTTAAGTTGTCAAAGTGATTTCAGAAATTGTGAGTCACCTCCTTCCAAGAAATGGGAAAAAGATGCATCAGTAGTGTTTTCAAATGATGTGTGAGCAATTTTCTTATCAAAAATACAAGGGTGAAAATCAGTGGTGTGTAAATAAGAGTTCATAAGTTAAAAACCTATTTCACATCAAGCAAAAGGATGGCATTTTGGTGTTAAGAAGTCTCTTTTCCTCTATTTATAAAGGCTTCCTTCAAACTGTAATAAGGGTGAAACTTAAAAGAACGAAGAGTGGGAGCGAGCTGGCGAGACTAGGGTTTCTTCCTTCCTGCAACGGCGCTGCACTTGCAGACAAAACCACGCTCGTGTCACTTTAGTCAGGAGGTGCGGTTGGTCCGCTGCGATCTGAGCACAGGCCATGGCATCCACGGTAGGGGGAGGCGATCAGATTCCCCCTACAAAAGAGAATAGAAACAAAGAAGTCACTGAACAAGGCGGACATGTCCCTGTCATAGAGGGAAAAAACCAGAACAACGATTTTCCCCATCTACAGGCAACCGAATCCACTCGGAACCCTCCTGCAGCAGCCTCAGTTACATGCAAGCCTATAGCTATGGAAAGACCAAAGATCGATCTACTGAGTCACCGTATAAATGCTCAGATCCAGTACATGAAAGATCATACTCTCATTGGAAATTTCATTGGTTTCTGGCCTACTGAAAAAGCATTACAAGGATGGATAGCTACAAAATGGAAGCCCAAGGGTCATGTTACCCTTCAGTTAAGCCCAAAAGGCTTCTTTAATGCTGTTTTCAACTGCATCAAAGATCGGAATAGGGTTTTAGATGAGGGTCCCTATTTCTTCAACTCAACTAGTCTATACCTCAGAGACTGGGTAGAACGTTTCAACCCGGACAAAGAAAATTCCAACTGGGCACCAGTTTGGATTAGGTTATACTCACTCCCTTTAGAGTACTGGGATGAAGAATCTCTCACAGCCATTGGCAGAGAGCTAGGAGAATTCATCAAAATTGCTGAGGAAACCAAGCTTCGAAGATATACCTCTTACGCGCAGATTTGTGTCTACATGCAGCTGGACAGAGCGCTTCCGGACGCGGTAAGTTTATTTCATGATGACTTTGAATGGATTCAACCCCTTGATTATGAGTATATTCCTTTTAGATGCCGAAGATGTCATGCCCACGGGCATCTGTTCAGGGACTGCCCACTTAGCATTGCCACTAAGAACAATGAAGCCGCTGACAAATCTGAGGCAGATGGGTTCACTAAAGTCTCAAGCCGAAAGAAGCATCATAAAAGACCCCCTTCTGGTAACAAAATCTCCAGTTCACAAACCAATGCTCCCACTACTAGTAACAAATTTGAAATCCTTGCTCAGCCGGACCCTTCTGGAGCCCCCCCCGCTTCCCCTACTCAGCCCCCCAATCCTTCCCATCCCGCCGCCCCCTGAATCCCGCCTATTCCAAGCTTAACCCCCCAAACTCAGAAAATAGAGAGACTATGAGATACAAGAAATCCCTCGATTCTGGTCCTGACGATGCAAAGTCAAAAGGTATGGATGTTGACAAAACCCTGCTTAATCCTAACCTCACCAATCAAGAAATCCCTGCGAGCAGTCAGCTCAGTCTCATGGATGAAGATTCAGAAGGCTTCGAGCTAGGAGAACTTGACCTTCCAGGTTTAGAAGATGCATGCATACGCCAGGATTTCGACAATATCAAACCCAGCCAGATTGATACCCTTGAGGTTGTGCTATCTAAAGCTCAGCAACACAAGAATCTGGGGATCCAACGAGGAAGTCATTGGGATGTTTTAAAGATTACAAAAGAATCCAAGAAAAGAGGTCGGAAACCAGATTGGCAGTGCACCATCATGTTAGGGGAAATGTTGGTGGAGTTAGGACGATACCCAAAGCTCACGAGATTCTATAAACCACTTCCAAATGCTTCCTCATGAAGCTAATCTCATGGAATGTAAGAGGGCTAAACAGCCCTAGGAAATACAAAATGATTAAAAGCATGATACAACAAGAAAGACCGCAGATTATCTTTCTTCAAGAAACCAAATGCAATAGTGAGGCCCTTGGTAAGGTCCTCTCCAAAGCCTAGCCTAGATGTCACTCAGTTGCAGTTGATGCCTCTTTTTCAGGAGGTCTAGCTATAATTTGGGATACGCAAGCCATTGAGCTTGGGGATTTTCATGCAGCCCACAACCTCATCCAAGCCTCTTTTCATCTTATAGGCACTAACATCCATGGGCACCTATCAAATGTCTATTTCCCACAATATTTGGCAAGCAAGATTGTGCTTTTGAATAAGATGGAGGTCCTAAATTCCAATAGAACTCATCCTTTATGGATTTTGGGGGGAGACTTCAATATGATAACAAAGCTGGAAGAAAAAACTAGGGGTCGTTCGAGATTGGATCCGGATAGCTCTCATTTTAGAGATTTCATAAGCAGAAGTTGGTTTATTGATCTTCCTTTCTCTAATGGGATGCATACTTGGAACAAAAAAAGAACTGGCAATCATCATATAGCATCTAAAATAGATCGATTCTTAATCTCTGATAATGCTATCCATCTGGGAGGTGACATCATGGCTTCCATTCTACCTAATTCAGGTTCAGATCACTGGCCCATTGCACTACAATGACAGAGACCTAATCAACACTTAAAGCGGCCTTTCCGCTTCGAAGCCTTCTGGCTTGAACATCCTTCCTTCAAGGATCTAGTTCACACAATTTGGAAAAGTTTCACCCCTCCAAAAGGCTCCAAGATGTTTCAATTCCAGCAAAAGCTACGGTTCCTGAAATCCCAAATTAAAAACTGGAACCACTCAGTTTTTGGGAACATATTTCAGGAAAAGAAATCTCTTGAACTCAAAATGGTGGAGACTCAGCTAGAAATCATTAATAAAGGTAGAACATAGCTCCTTGATAACCCGGAACAAAGACTTCAGCAGCAGTTGAATGAAAGATACAAGTAAGAAGAAATATTTTGGAGACAAAAATCCAGAGTTCATTGGCTTAAGGAAGGTGAGCGAAACACTAAGTTTTTTCATCGCTCCACTATACAAAGAAGAATGAACAATCACATTAGCCACATAACAAATCAGCTTGGAGAGAGGCTGGAAAATCATGACGATATGGAGCGCGAATTGCTGGATCATTTCATAAATGTTCACCAAGAACCTCCACTCTACAGACAAACAACAATTGACCAGATCACCCATCTAATTCCCAAGATAATTACGGAGGAGCACAACCAGATGCTACTAAGATCTATCTCCTTGCAAGAGGTCGAAGCAGCTTTGGCCCAAACTAAAATTGGTAAGGCTCCAAGCCCAGATGGTTTCACCTCTAATTTCTTTCATCACTTTTGGGATCTCATTAAGATCGAAGTTTGGCATCTATTAGAAGATTCAAGATCAATGCATTGGTTGTTACCTTCTCTCAATGCCACTTTCATTGCTCTTGTACCAAGGAAGACCAAACAACCAAGCCAGACAAGTTCTGGCCCATCACTTTATGCAATGTGATCTATAAGATAATCTCAAAAGTTATTGCTAATCATCTCAAGCCTCTCCTTTCCATGCTCATCTCACCAGAACAAACTAGTCATGTGGAAGGTCAAAAAATTCTAGATGGGATCATATTAACGCATGAAGTCATCCACTCCCTAAAAGTCAGCAGAAAAGCAGGTATGCTCCTTAAAATCGATTTGTCCAAGGCTTTTGACAAATTGAGTTGGACTTATATTCAAAAGATCCTGGAAACTTTTGGTTTTAATCAAATGTGGATAAGATGGGTCATGAACCTTATCTCCTCCACTTTTTACTCTATTTTGATTAATGGGATTCCTTCTCATCCTTTTTCTCCTACTAGAGGTATCAGACAAGGAGACCCTTTATCTCCCTTTCTTTTTGTGCTCATGGCAGAAGGCCTCGGACGTCTTATTCAAAACGCTATTCATGCTCAACAACTGAAAGGCATCTCTCTTCATGGCTTACCGCCCACCACCCATCAACAATTTGTGGACGATAACATGCTCTTTGGCCACCCCTCTGTGCAAGAAGCCCGCGCCTTCAAATCTATCCTGAACATTTTTTCTGAAGCCTCTAGTACCTCTGTTAATGCTGCCAAATCTCAAATTTTTTTCTTCAATACCCCTGCCTCCACTCAAGCTAGCATTACCTGTATCCTTGGCTTTCCCATTGCCTCCCTTCCTGCTAAATACCTGGGTGCCCCCCTCATTGATTCTGCCATTAAACACTCTTCTTGGGACATACTTCTTGAGAAGCTTGAAGCCTGCCTCTCCTCCTAGACCTTCAGAGCCTTAATATGGCCAGCTGGCTTGTTCTCATCAAAGCTGTTCTTCAATCTATGCCTCTTTATATTTTCTCTGTCCTGGCAGCTCCAAAATGGGTTCTTAAGAAAATTAAAGCCTTGCAGTGCAAATTCCTATGGGGATCATCAGGAAAAAACTAGAAATGGGCGGTTCTAAATTGGAATACTATCTGCACCCCCAAAGAAGCTGGAGGCCTCGGTCTCAGGGATCCTACTCATAGCAACAAATTCATGGGAGCCAAAATTTGATGGAAGTGGATTTCAAATCCAATTACACCCTAGGCCAAACTTTGGATAGCGAAATACGCCAATAATAGACCTACTGAAGAACTGATCCGACTCTTCCCTGAAGCTCCTGGCTCTCTTATCTGGACTACCACCAAGCAACATAGTGACCTAATTCAACAACACAACTTCTGGGAAATTCGGAACGGAGGTTCGGCCAGATTCTGGATGGATTCTTGGCAGCAGCAACCAAAACTCTCAGATATCCTCAATCAACTCTACAGGGGCAACACTTTTAATCAGCAGGAAGATAGAGTCAATCAACACTGGCTCACAGATAATGTCAATGGATACAGGCAATGGAAGTAGGCTACACTTATTTCTCCCCACGCTCAAGAAGATATCACAGTAGCCATTACCGCTGAACTAAGACAAAGAAGGATTAGATAGTCAGAGGAGCCAGATGTTCTTAGATGGGGATACTCTACTAAAGGAGTGTTCTCCACCAAAGAAGCTTACACTCTCATTCTTGCTTCTTCCAATCCTCGTGATCCCATTTGGCAGCGTGTTTGGGCTCCTGGAACTTGGCCCAAATTTTCAACATTCCTTTGGCTTCTCAGCCACAAGAGAATTCTCACCTGGGATAATTTGATTAGAAGGGGATTCATTGGGCCATCACAATGCCCCAATTACAACCAATGCAATGAAACCGCTCAACATCTCATGATCTCTTGCAGCCTGGCAAATACTCTTTGGGAGAAAGTCAGCTTTCGCTGTCAAAAGAGAAAACCCACTAAAGATCCAATCCATTCCATTCGTAACTGGCCCATGCTGCCCTACTCCAGTGCACTTATAAACACTCTTTGGCTTCTCATCCCAAGCCTCCTCTTCTGGTCGATCTAGAAGGAATGGAACAAAAGAGTATTTAGAAGCCAATCTTCACCTATAGAGGTTATCTGGAATACCTTCTGCAATAATCTTCAAGAGTCTCTTACTCTGATCACTTGGAAGGAAGAGGACCTACCCACTAAGCCTAAGGAAATTTCCATCTGGGAGAATTGGCAACTAAAAATCACTCCAACCTCATATGCTTTGGCTAGAAATAACCAGTAAATCCCTGACTGCTGGTCTCCCCCCCCATAGGTGTGGTCAAATTAAATTTTGATGGGGCTTCTAAAGGAAATCCGGGGTGGGCAGGATTTGGCGGTATCTTCAAAGACTCTAAAGGGATTCCTCTCGCTATCTACTTTTGCTAGCTTGGATGGGACACCAATAACTCAGCGGAGCTAGAAGGTCTCTGGCAAGGTCTCTGCTTAGCTCAACAAAAAAACTTTTTTCCCCTTGTCGTTGAAGGAGATTCCCAAGCGCTCATCAATATGGCTAATCATATGCTCATGGGTTCCACTGCCGCTAAGGTTTCAACTAGCTGGAGGTTAAATGCCAGACTAGAACTTCTGGAAACTTGGCTCAAAAATAATAATGTTGTCTCCTTCTCTCACATCAGGCGCGATGGAAACAAGGTTGCTGACTACCTTGCTAATCTGGGAGTGGAAAGCATTGTTACTCTCCAACATGGCCCGGTCAACATTATCAATGAAGATGCCAAACTTTAGGAATGCAGTACTCTGGTGCAGTAGGATTCCTCAGTTCCGGATGCGGATGCCACCCGCATGTGATGGGACGCTCGTCACTTGCCACCTCCTGAGGCCGTCGTTATGGGCTGGCCATTTGGCCTCCCATAAGTGCATTTACGAGGGCATTCAATATGCCACCCCGTGAGTCATTAACGCCATCATCTAGAACCGTCGACGCTCAGTGCATTTCACCTGGTTTACTTCGACTTCTGGTATGGATTTTGGTCTCCCGTATGGCGATTGCTCTATCTGCACCACCATTTCTTTACGTTGAAGATCTTTCCCGCCCACCTGCACTGAGCCTAGCGCTCGAACGCAGACTGGCAGATGATGTGAGCTTCTTTGCTGCTTGGAGACTATTCCTGAGTTCCACTATTTGCATAGTAAGCTCTGCTGTTCAAATTCTCTATCTGCTTCTTCCAGCCCTCCATTGTCGCTTCTCCTTTGTCCTTTCTATCAGCCTCTCCCTTTCGCCATGCCTAGATTGTGCCATCGCATGTGATGTGACCGCGGCTTTAGTCGTGGTCGTGTCATACACCCTCGGTCTTCTACCAGTTCGGACTCCTCCTCTGAGGATTTCCTCTACGACCACATTCCGGAAACTAGAAGTCGCAGAGGTCGGCCTCGCTCCACTGATTTCTCTCATCCAATTGCATGTTCTCCTCCTCCTCATGTGCTCTCCTCTGCACCTCAAGTCGACCCTTCCAATACTCCTCCCACTCCCCTCCGCCTTCCTCCACAACCCTGCGCCAAACCTCCCAACGAGCAGAGTTCAGATTTGATTGTGCTTTTGAAAGGTCGGTTCTCACGGCGTATGTCACGGTCACCATTCGTGAAGAATCTACTCGACCTACTCCCCCTTCGACCATTTTCCCTGGTCCCTCTGTCGCATTCCATAGCCCCAGTGCTCCTGACCCCGCTTCTGCCGAAAACACCAAGGTCTCCTTGGCTCAATTGAACATTGTCCGCGACGTTTTAATGCAGGTTCAGACAACGGAAGGCGAGGACAAAGGCAAAGAGCTTCCCTCAACTAATGAAGGTGGAAGCAGCGATGAGTACAGATGCAGAATTGTGGAAGAACCGCCTTCTCCAAATAATCCCTCGTCCACCTGTCTTGAACGTGTTTCTTTGCACACTGCACCAACACTCAAAGGGCCTAAAAACTCATGTTTAAAGGTGTTCCTCGCCTCTTTGCTGAAGTTTGAGTTCAAGGAGGGTTTTAAGTCATAATTATCAAAGAAAGGGAGGTTTTCTCATGCTGTGAAATAGTGAAGCTTTTGTGTCAGTTTAGAGAAGTTTTTCTCGTTGTAATTTCAGAGATGAACAATGGTTAAAAGAAAGGGCTAAAGGTGCCAATATTGAAAGAATTTTTGTGCTAGAAATAGCTAAATATTCACGCTATCTTTGTAACATAAAACAAAGTTTGTTTGATAGGGCTTATAACTCAGTGGCAAAGGGGGCTGTCTTTATTTTAGAGAAATAATAAACATTCAAAAAAGGGCAGTTTACTCACAGGGATAACACAGTGTTTTTCTGAAAAAGTACATTCATAGTTTTGAAACAGTGCCTTAAAAATAGTGATATCAAAGAGACAGTGATTTTAAAGGTACCTCTTTCTTGCTTCAAACAAGCACAGAAAACAGTAAATTAAGGGAGAGGAATTCATATTGTCAAGGTCAGAAAGAGTTGGTTTCATTTGAACAATTTTGTTGGCTAACTAAGGACAGACTTAGTTTTTCTCAAAGAGTAAAGGGTGTGTTGATTAAAGACTTAGTTCAGTGATCACTTAAACAAGTTTTCCTTGGTGAGTCAATAAAGGATCTCAGAAGCAAAATGCCTCCTAAGCAAGATAGCAGAATTGGTCCTCACAAGAGGTATGAGCCTTTTTCAACTCAGGAAGTGAATGCATCCCCTTCAGTGCTCTTTAACTTTCAGGAAGTAGGATGCTTAGAATTTGTCAAAGGGTTCAAGAAGTGAAAAGTTATCTTCCCTTGACACATGTGTTTACTTTAAGGCTGCAAGGGAGGCATGTTCATCTAACAGGTTTAGACTTCAAGCTTTCTCCTAGAACTATCTCCAAAGCTACCAAAATTCCATATATCAGAGAAAAATTGTTTAAGCAAACCTACCTAGATTCCAATCAATACAAACCCTTCTTGAAACCAGAACATCAGGATGCATGCCCAGCTATTTTTCCTTTTTCCTACTTATTGACCCGCTATGCCCCTCTCATGAAAATCATCATGAAGTATTTCACATGCGAAGGGAGGTTTTCCCGGGTTTATGCTTATCATATCAGGCTACTCATGCAATTCACAAGAACTCAATTGCTAAACCTACCCTTTTTCCTCTATAGAAGCATTGACAAGATGGCTTCTACTGTTCAAAAGAAGCCTTCCTCTTAGCAGCAAGCTTGTCTTTTTCATCATTCCCTTATCAAGATCGTCATCCTCCATCAACTTGAGAAAAAGGGAGTTTCTTGGGACTCTTTCATTTCACATCCCAATTTTTCCACTGTTTCTTCATCTCATGCACCTCCCTCACCATCCACTCATCATGTTTATCCTTCTTCCAACAAATCCACTCCTAAGAATCAAAAATATCCTATAATTGAAAGTGAAGAAGAGCACAGTGAAAGAGAGCAAAACAATGATCAAGAAGAGCACAGTGAAAGAGAGAAAAATAGTGATCAAGAAGAACACAGTGAAAGAGGGCAAACAAGTGATGAGGAAGGACAAAATTAAGAATCCAAACAGGACAGTGAGCATGAAGAAATAAATGATGAAGAGCTGGAACAAATTGATGATGAACATAGCAGTCACAGAAAAGAAACTATTGGCAGCCCACATAGCAGTGAGCATGATGATGATGAGGCACAAAACAGTGAGGATACAGAGCCTAACAGTCCTGAAGAAATTAGGGATGAAAGTGAACAAGGCAGCCCTCAAGGAGACATACAAGGCGATAGCCAAGGCACTTATGAGGAGGGTCAAGACAGTCCTCAAAGGGACACTTTTGATGAAAAATAGGAAAGCCCACCAGCTAGCAAGGATGATGACAAGAAAACTTCAAGAAATGAGCATTCTAAAGAAGGCAACATAGAACAAAAGGGCCAAATTAGCTACCATGAAAATATCATTGATAAATACCAACAAGGCGGCCTTCAAAAGGAGGAAAATAGTGACAAAGATGATGAGGGGAGCAGTAAAGTTAAAGACCAAATAGAGCATGTGCTAGCTGCCTCTCCTAGGCAAAGGGCCATGTTTTCTTCTTCAAAGGTAACAAAGCCCCGAACATCAAGACAGAAAGTGGCTCAAGTTGTAACTCCCAATGTTACCAGAGCACTCTGAAACAAAGGCAATTTTCCCAAGCAACCCATTGTCGAATTACTAAAGAAGAGGAGAACCAAGAAGGCCACCCAAGGTAAGGGAAAAGAGAAGGAGGAAAGTAGCCATGAGAAAGAAAGGGATTTTGATATAATTTAGATAAAAAATGATGACAGTGACAATGAGGCTAGAATCCTTGAGTCCCTTTTGCGAAATAGAGAAGAAAAAATTCATGACCTAAGAGCTGATCTAGAAAGGTCTAAGGACCTCATACATTTTCTGCAGACACAAAACAAGCAAATGAATGTCCACATGGAAGTTTATGAGGCACGAGCTTTCAAGTACCAAAGGGAAGCCTCCAAAGCGCAAATCAAGTTGGAAGAACTTATGGGCGAATTCAATGACACTGAAGAAGAAGATCAGCCAAGGAGGAAGAGTCCTAGGACTATGGGACTCAAAATAGCTTTGGAGAAACAGAAAGAGGAAGAGGCAGCCCTTTTCCGATCTTTTCCTCTTACTACTTTATTCACCCAAGAAATAGAAAACAATAGAGAAGCATGGCTTGAAAGGGTGAATAAACACTTGGATAAGTTGGAAAGAGCTAATAGAGACTTAAGCCTTCAAAGGAAACTGACCGGGCACTATAAGAAGATAAATCAATTTGCCCGAAGAAAATTGAAGGTTACACAAGAAAAGCTCAAGGTGGCCCGAAAGAGGTGCCCGGTACAAAAAGTGAAGAAAGGCATATCAAGGCTTGAAATTTTTGCCTCCGCTTCTCAGCATGCTTCTTAAAACCCATGAGGGTTATGCTCGCCAAAATTGGGCATAATTCAACGAGTTTTTGTTTTTTGACATTTTTGGGCTTATTTGCAGAAAATCATGGGCATCACCATTTTTTTTTGAAGCATCCTCAAAGGTTGAAAGTGGTATCATTGGATGCATTAAATTCAAGGGCATCTACTCAACAAATTTCAGATCAATTGAAGATTTTTTGGTCCCCCAAAGAGGCAAAAAACAATCACTTTTTCAACACTCTGCCTTGCATATCAGCAAGGGATAATTTCTAGGTTTTTCCACATAGGTAAGTTTTTCAAAAGCTTCCAGTGATAATTTTTGGGAAATAAAAGTATTTTTAGAAACTAGACATCTAGGGCTTTCCAACGAGCCATCACAATCCTCGTTTCGACATCGGGAGGTCCTTCAAAAGTTTCCCACGAGACAAGGAATTTTCTGCTACTATATTTCTAAAGAATTTTGGTGAAAAATGTAGTTTTCTGAAGTGGCCTTTCCAAATGTGTGTTTAGCCTTTTTTGGCCATTTTTAGTTGGGAAAAGTCAATTTGATTTCCTTTTTTATCATTTTTAAGATATTTTTATAGATATTTTGTGCCTTGGGCTTTGCAAAGCCTCAAGGACAAAATCAGATATTTGTATTAGGCCAATGGGCTTGCTAGTTGCTCTAGGAGGTTTTCCTTCTCTTTGGCCTATATATTCCAAGAGATTTCATTGTAAATGAGGCTGAACTTGACGATATAGAGCAATATATGGTTATACAAGCTTGGAAGAAATACTTTGTCTCATGCATTGGATAGTTTCTTGAATGTTTTGGATGATGAAAGAGGACTGTTGTTGGATTCCTTGACTTGGTAAAATGGTATAGTGTTCCTCTCTGTTATGTTTCCTTAGTTATCATACATATTTCATGTTCTCTTGCTTGTTGTAGGATAGTAAAAAATACATTTGAGACATGCCCATGGAGGCACCTCAAATTTTCTGATTCATTACAGCTTCTATGTTTGTCTTCTTTCTTAGTTATATCAAATGAATTCTTAAATTCTCTTTGATACCCTAAGAACTTGTTTTTAGTTGCATTAATGGTTATTATGTGTGCTAATTAGTATTATTCATGGTACGCCCTGTTTACTCCTTTGTTAACCAAAACCCCATTACTGAAACCTTTCTTTGAATGTTAGATTGTCCTAGTTGAACCAAAGAGGTCTTGTATTGATCTTGCCCTTTGCCTATACTTTGTAATCTTAGTTGAAAGTGCCCGATAGCTCAAAATACTATGTCTAGGAGTTCCCTCTTAGTAGCTTGAGTTATTTTTTTGTCTTAAATGTTTTTTCCCAAAGTCTGATAGCGATTTTCCTAAAGTTAGAGAGTCATATATCTCTATGTATCGCTTGAATGTTTATTTTATGCATCTATTAGTTTGAAGTTACATTTATCGTGATTAATGATTAGCCCTACCACATAGATGTTTGTTGTTGAACTATTTATGTTTAAAAGTCTTTTTCCTTCACAAAACCTAGTGTCCATCCCATTTCATTCCACCTAAAGATCCATTTTACCTTGAGAAAATTGGCCCTTCAATATACCTTATCCACCATCTGAGGCTTTCTCGACCTTTTTGACCCCACAGCCCAGTTAATCTAACAATATTTTTATCTATTTAAAAATTTGATCAGTTCCTCCCTCAAAAACCCTAAAAAAAATTAAAAACACACTTAACAACTAGCCTAAAATCAAAAACATAAGAAGCAAACAACTATACATCCCTTACACAAATAGAGAGAGCCCTCTCTGAGTCCAGGAAGGTTAGGTCCTTGTGCTCCAAAGTTGGTTTGATGTTACCCTGTCACTTGGCTTGCCAATCTGCCAAATCACGGGACCCTAACACCTTCTCCTGAGAGGGTGGAGGTAATAAAAGATACCCCTGCACAAGAATATGAATATCTCTTCACATAGTACAGTCCACTGAATCAGAGCATACCAGGACTACAAGAGGACAACACTACAATATATGATAAGTCCTTCAGTTCAGATGATAATGGAGATGAGGAAGAAATTCTTTCTCAAAAGAATCTTAAGCTTGATCCAGTGGAGAAAAAAGAAAGCCTAGTTGAAACCTATCTTCCAAATATTCATAACCAGGCATTATTTCAAGATCCCTATGCTCATTTCTTGAAGATATTTGAAGAAGGGATAAAGGTTGTTAGAAGAAGTGTATCACCAAATGCAACAAATTTTTTTAGCACTGCTGCTAAAGAACAAGTGAGATGAGAGTGGCCCTGTTTATCCAACATGCTCAAAGAGAGGAGAAAAGACCAGTCATGGAACCATATGATTGACTGGATGTACTGGAAAAGAGAATTCATCAGCTAAACATGTAAATATTTTAGAGTTAGATTAGGGTAGGTAGGAATGTCAATAAAGCCTAGCTTGTGAGCATGTAGCTTGTTTTGTTGTTTTTTGCTTTGAAAGAAAAATAAATAAAAATAAATAATAAAATATATATATATATATATATGCAAAAATAATAGAAAAAGAGAAAAGAGGGCAGATGTAAAAGAAGAAAGGTACAGCCACATACCAAAAAAGAAAGAGAGTTTGAAAGTGTGCAAGCTTAAATGC
Source organism: Pinus albicaulis (assembly GCA_034641835.2). Classification (NCBI taxonomy): domain Eukaryota; kingdom Viridiplantae; phylum Streptophyta; class Pinopsida; order Pinales; family Pinaceae; genus Pinus; species Pinus albicaulis. The sequence goes on along the minus strand of CM076570.1, from coordinate 1,533,311,324 downwards.
CACTACTTGAAAGAGCACTTCTATCTAGTCATACAGCCTAATCATGACTAGATAGATTTCAATTTACTGTTGATAGGTTAGTGAAGAATATTTTCCAAACTGTTTAATCTTGGCTTATCAGTAGATTAGATTGGGATAGAAAGGAATGGTTCAAATAAGCTTAAATCTTGAACCTGTAAGTTTGATGAAGAATGGATCGAATCAGATCAAAACCTAAGCCAAAGAGAAGAAAAAGAATTGGTTCTAACATGATAAAAACTTGAACCAAGTAAAGAAGAAGAAGACAGCTCAAGGAGATAAAAATTAGAGCTTAAAGAAAGAAGGAAGGGCTCTCATTGTTTTCAGATCTTAAGCCTTCTGAGTTTTGTTTTACTTTTCTGCAAATAAGTCTATGTGCAGCTAGTTTCTTGGCCATGGACACTACAGAAAATCAGACAACCTAATCCTGATTTGGCTATGCTTTCAATTTCTATTTTAGAATATAGAGAATGATATCTGTCAGACAGTTTAATCCTGGCAGATAGTAGATTAGGTAGAGAAGCTATGAGTTCAACTGTTTAATCTGGACTCATGGAGAAATAAGGGTAGATTTAGATTAGCTTTTCTTGTTTTCAGAATAAAATGTTGATGTCAAAGGTTTGCAAGTCCAAGTGCACCTTATGAAGAAAAAATGTTAGGAAAGTAGGTGGTGTAGTTAGTTGTTTGGGGAAAATTGATTTGTATTGATGAAATGTTGATCATCTTTTCAAGAAGCATGATCAAAGAAGAAAAGGTTGTCAAGGATAAAGCATTGATCTACATTCCAGAGATTATTTCTAAGGTTCTTGACACCTCCAAGGAGCTGCCATCCCCAATTTAGAGCCGTTGTTAGCCATCCATATTTTTGACATATGCAAAGATGGCTAAAACAGGTCTATTAGTCTTCAAGAAACAAATTTGGAGCAAATATGTGACTTCTTGAAGCCTTGCTGTGCCCATTTGTCCAAAAGAATCCATCTCACTGATATCTTCACAAATCCCTATTGTTGCCTTGAAGAAAATTTCTTTGAACCCCTATTCCATTCATATTTTCCTGTTAAAAAATCCCCCACTTCCTCCAAATTCCCTTTAAAACCATATGAATCCCTTTTATTTGGTTTTAATCCCTTCTTCATGTCTATCGAAACCTTTAAAAAACCTAAAAAACCCATTTTCGGCCTTAAAAATCACATTTTGCATTAAGTCAGACTTAAGCCCCTGTGGGCTTAAGCCGTTAGCCCTTCCTCCATTTAACCGCGACTGTCAGCTCAGTCTTTAGCCCCTTTCGTGCTATCAGACTTCGCTTCTACCCATTTTCCTTCATTTCTTCATTATTTCCTCCACGTGATGGTTTCCCCGCCGTTGGGATTCGAGCCGTCGATCTCATAGGATCGGACGGTCCGCGCTTAATCGCCCATCGCAAATTACAGTTCCCCATTTCCTTTTTCCCCTTGCACTTTCTTCTGCCGATGGCCGATCCCCGAGAAGATCTAGACCGTCCATTTCTCCCGCAATCCGACGGCCATCGCACCCCTCCATCACATCGGCGCATCACATCAGGCCTCACCCTTTTCCTTTCCACTTTCATTTTCTCTACCGATGCGATCCCCCGATTTAGATTCCCACTATTGATCTTGTCCTAGATCCGACGGTCCGCGCTCCATCGCATCGGTGCAGCGCCCTTTCCTCACTCCTGATATCCATCTGCTGTCGATGGAATCCTAGCTGTTGATCATTGTCTCGATCCAACGGTCCTGCGTCCATTGCACTTGTGTCCCCCATCGGCCATCAGACATCGCAACTTCTCAATTCCTCCTTCCCTGACACTCTCCTCCGCCGATTGCCGATCTTCTGAATTAATCTCCACCGTCCATCTACCAGATCTGACAGCTCACTTTATTTCCCCCTTTCCTCCACCCCGTCAACCTTATATCCCTTCCCACTTGATCTGAACCTTCCAATCATTATCTCGATCCAACGGCTCAGGATCACTACGGAGGCACCCGGCCTGCAGATTCGTCTATACCTCAAAGTGCCCCCGCAATACATTTTTCTTTCATATTTCCTTTTTAACCCATTGGTCCCACCCGACCATGCTAGGGCCTTTCATTGGGTTTCCTCGTGACCTCCACCGTTGACCTGCCCCCCCCCCCAGATCCAACGGGCCACAGAAATTTTCGCGCCCGTTTCTCCATGGCTATCCAAAACCCGTTTTTAATGCAAAAAAGGGCAGTTTTTCTCCTGGGATTCACATTAGCCCAGCCCCACCATCTCCTCCTGTTGTGCTACTCTTATCCCCCCGCGTTCATCCTCAGCCATAGATCTGTAGCTCCCTGATCCAACAGCCCAGATCCCATTTCGCGTCCATTTTTCTCCCCCTCCCCCTCCGTGCACTTTGAATGCGAAATGGGTGGTTTTCAGGAGAGTACATCGTACGTGTCAGTCATTGATGTGTATCAAATTCATTTAGCCCATTACCACTTACCGCCCATGCCCTGCACGAATACCACCTTCGGTATTCCCCAAAACTGCTTTTCCAATTTTTCGCGCCGAACTCAGTTTTGACCCTGGTTTTCATGGTTTTGTGCCATGAAACCCTTCCCCACTGCATTCACCTTCTTCCACACTGATCCATAACCTCCCGCTAAGCCTTCTAAAGCAGTCCAACCAAAACGCGCAGGATTTTATAATATGTTTAATGTTTGTTGCAGGTTTAATGGCGGTTCTAATATGAAATGTCGTCCTATAGCAATTTAGTTACAGAGGCCGAGGATGACGATCCTCTGTGGCCGAAATTCAATGCAGAAAGGGACATAAGGGTCGAATTTCCAAGTTTAAATCAATGCGTCATGGGCATTGATTATACAGTAAACCCTCCAGCGCCAGTTGAAGCCACCTGTACACCACATAATTAGAGTGAAGATCAATAAGAATTAAAGAAAAATCAGTAAAGACAGTGGTTAAGGCATAACTCATGAAATCAAAGCTTAACCCACATATTAAATACAAAGACACAATTAAGGCAAAGGATGGTTAAAAGAGGCCTTAAAGCAGTATCAGAGGGACCAATCAGAGTTTAAAGCCTAAACACACAAATCAGCAAAAGATGACTTCAGAATGCCAGATCATTGAAGTATTTATTTCTCCAAAGGACCAAAAGGATGTCTGCAGTCTACTTCTCCTTTCAAAGACACCGTGACAGCCATCCTGATGGCATAAACTCTATAAAACTGTCATAACAGTTATTGCACAGTCATGGGGCTACAAAACCGAAAAAATGACAGTTTACTTGTCAAAGAGGTCAAACAGAGTACTTCAGGCCACAGTTAGCTTCAAAGAACACACTTCATATTTATTTCCAGCCTACCAGTTATGCCTCAAAGACAGGAAAAACTATTAAAGTGGTACAATCAGTTAATGCTATGGTCATTAAGCAGAATGGGCATTCGAACACCTCTCCCACTCTGTCTTAATTCATATTTATTACCATTTCCACAACACTCTTCCTCTTTCACCTATAAGTATTCACAGAAAATTCATTGTAAAGGGTTGGAAAATTGTTAATTGTTGAACTGTTATTGAGTAAGAGTTTCTGAGTAGTTTTAATATAGTAGGCTGGGAAGAGAAGTATCAGACTCTAAAAAGCTATTGGACTCAAAGTATGTAACTGGTTTTTCACATCAATAGACAAGCAGATTCACTTGATCCTAGCCTAAATCATTGGTGATGTTATTCTTACTGTAATCGTTATTTTCCTCATGTTTCCATACTATCCATTTTCTCTGATAAAGAACAGAAAATATAGAGTAGGATTTACTGCAAAGTACCCTAGCTCTCACTGATAAATATTTATCTTTATGTTTTATTCTTAATGTGTATTTGGGAATGATTTCAATAGAGTATAACCAGTCAAGGAATGTTGGTGAGCCCATGTCTTGCTGAGTAGAACTTGAGATTATGTTCTTGAATGCTCTTGAAACGTCTGCTAAGTAGAGTTAGGAACTAGGGAAGTCTATGGTTATCACTGTCCTCTAGTTTTTCCTCCAACAAGTGTAGTGTCCCTTATTAGTGAGATAGCTTTATCACGAGAGATTGATCCTCCTATATATGAGTCTCACGTATTCTCATTTGAGGGGAGAGGGGGTAATGCCAAGAGTGGAAGAGACTTGAGGAATATTGTGAGAGGGAGAGATATGGAGAGTATCCAATTACTTCCAAAACAAATCTGAATTTCTTACTAATCTACTAAGTATCTATTGAGGTTGAACATGAGTGGTATTTAGAGGAAGTGAAAACTATTTTCCTTAGTTTTCCTTGCATCTCTCTCTCTCTACTACTGGATTTTGGTACTGTTTGTGAGCTTTTACAGCTCGGGGGTTCCAGGGGGAGGAGTTCTCCCTCGATATGGTTGGGTGGAAAACCAGATGGTTCAAATGAGTTGGTTAAGGGATCGAAGGTGGATCATATTCTCAACGATTGGAGCTGAATATCTCTTCAGGTATAATTTCCATTGTCCTAAAATTATAGTATAGATTTAGCATAAAATAAAAGGTAGACATTTAAATTGTTTTAAGCATCTAATTTTGGTTTAGGCTTATGTTATCTAAAATATTATTGATTAGTTAAAAATGAAGACTAGATCAATCTATATGTATGGACGTTTAGATCTAAATATTGGAGTTATTATTGGTATAGTTTGTGGTACTAATCTTGGTATTGTAGCATTTGAGAAAGGAAAGCCAAATATTGTTGAAGGTAATTTCAATAAATAAATTCCAAAGGACTTGGGTAAGCATTTCATGATTTATGGTTCTGTTTCAAGTAATTAATAGATGCATGTTTTATAAATGGTTTTAGGATAGTTTGCAAAGTGTTTGATAAAATCTGTGAATGAGTAATGTTATAAATTTATTTATGCACAAATAAGTGCTAACTTGCAGAAGTAAGAAAATGGACATGTACCCAAAATATGCTTGGAGGAATTACAAAATCAACCCTTAAAAGAAAATGCAAAAATAATGGCAACTAAAGTATAGTTTGGAAGATCAAATGCTTGAGGTAAGTTGGAGATAAATTTTAGTTATGGCTTATGTTTCATATTCTTCAATGGTTTTTTATTCAAGTTGTTGTAATAGTATTATCAGAATTTTGATAGAAAGCCTTAATGGCTAAAGCATTCAGGGCTTCCATGTGTTTTTAAATTGTAGCAATTGGTGCAAAAAGCTTGTCACTCATGTCAAATGAATTAGCTTGTGGGTGGTAAAATGTTTCAAGAACTCATATGGTGGATTTAGAAATGTGTGATTTCAATGAGCATATATTAGTAGCATAACTCTGGGTTTCTTTTCCTCATGTAGAGGTGTAGTTGTAAGTTTTCATTCCATATGTTTGACAAAAGTCATAAATGAAACATTTAGGCTATAAATTTTGTTGTTTTAAAGAATCGCATTTCTGGGCGTCCCTGTTGCGATTCAGCTCCACTTCAGGGGGTATCCGTACCAATAGGCCATTTCACCCAAACTTTGATGTCAAAAATCAAGGTTTCGGACGTCAATTCCCAAATCTGCTCTGTTTTGCATTTTGCTGTTGCATGTAGAACCGCCTGTTGTTTTGTTTTGCTGTTTGGTTCTTTTTATATTGGAACTGCCTGATAATTTATAGTGATGAATCTAATATAGGCTAACCACTTGGAAATGGTTTTTAAAGTATAAATGGTTAATAATTTGAAAATTTAAATAACCTTACGACAACATGTTTTATGACTGCCAACTATTTGTCAAAATTCCTCAATAGCTGTACCTTACAATATTGTGAGCTATGTTTGAAATTTCTAAATATTTTTATTCATTGGTATAGATTTAACAATGAATATGGCTGATAGTCTACTAATATCTTAAGTTCAATTATTGACACTACTTACAAAAAAAAAATGAAGTCATGTAACTTTGGATTCATGTAATTAGCTAATTGTTGTGAAAACACCTTAAAGAGATAATGGTTGTAAGTGTTTGACAAAATGCCTCAATGGCTGTACATTCCATACTTGTAAATTGGTTTTCATAATGTTCAATGGTTGCATCTAATTACGTTTATGAACCGTCCATAAAACAAAAGGCTTAAGTTAATTTAAGATTTGCAATCAAGGTATTTCTAGCGTAATAACTCATTGAGTTAAAGGGTTTCGCTGAAAAGTCAAAATTGCAGTAAGTAATTTGTTGCAATATCAGTTCACATATGAATTCCTAATTATGGGATGTCAACTCTATATAATTTAAATTATCCTTTTAAGAAAATAATTCATAAGCATGTTATTAGTCACTCTTGAACACATTTAATTACAACAGAATTAACAATTAGCTTATTGTAAATTGTGGTTCATAAAGGTTGACATTTATTCATCCCACTAAACAATTTATATATTAAAGGTGATTTTAGTCTTGAGAAGCAAGTATTATGGTTGTAGTTTTTTTGGATCTTGATAAACCTTGAACTTGGTAGCTTTGAAGATAAGTTGATAGAATTCAGGGTGTAGTGTAAAGGACACCAATAACTTTTATATATATATATATATAAATAATAATAATAATAATAAATAAAATAAAGAATAATAATAATAAATAAATAAATAAAAATTTAAAAAAAAATATATCGCATTTTGATAATTATGGTAGGTAAGGTGGGACCTTACATATGGTATCAGAGTCAAGTTACAACACTAGGCCTAATGGGCCAACATGCTTATTTGTAGTTTGATGATGTATGAATGTTGATTTTGCATGCAAGTTGAGTTCTTGTATATCTTGACTTGGAAGCATAGTGGTTGCATAGAGGATATTATTATCATTATGTCATTTAGTGACTCATGAAATAAAATAAAAAAAATTCCCTTATATTCCTTTATATTTTTGTTAAGACACATTATCAACAATATGTTAAAATGCTTAAAGACATGCTGGGAAAGGATGTGCTTGAGAAAGTTGGGGTTAAACCCAAGTATGTGAATGACTTGATTTTCAATCAATGAGTGAGATAGGTGGAGTGAATGCATGGTTTCATATATTTTTAGTGCATCATTTTCAATGTGATATGGGCTTAGTAGCCATCTTTACTTGCTGAAATCGTATCTACCGAGAAGAATATTGGCTTAATCTGGACTATAGTGTGATGACCTTGGTGTGTATGCTTTGGGAATGAGTAACAAGTGTAAGGCTGAGATTCCATTAACGTGATGATTGAGTTCATCATGATAATTTTGAATCTTTTCGTACCTACACTAGAGGAAACTTAACTAAAAGATACCTTGAAAGATGTCACTTTTAACTGTGAATGTAAACTCAAGAGTAATGTATGTGTATTAAGTAGATGTGTTAAAATAGAATTTGGGAATACATTCTTAATGAGTAAGAATGAAATTTCTCTGATTTCTTTGGCATGATTTTGTGTATTTTGGGTTGACATTAGGCATCAAATAACTTTAAATTACTCAAATACTAGGTTGAGGTATGAACTTCCTAATAAACAAGAGGCTTAAACGATTGGTGCATGATGGGTTGTGGAAACCATTTTAAGGAACACTTGAATGTTATGTTTTCCTTAAGCTAATGTATGGGTGTGGAATCCATACTAGCATATATCTATGAGAAAATGTATGGGTGTGGAATCCATACTAACATATATCTATGATCTAATGTATGGGTGTGGAAACCATACTAGCATATATCTATGAGAAAATTTATGGGTGTGGAATCCATACTAGTATATATCTATGAGATAAGTAATGAGGTAAGGTATGGGTGTGGAATCCAAAGTAAAATATATCTATGAGCTAAGTAATTGTTCTAGTTAAAATATTTTGATGGATTTTGATATTCATGATTGAGTGATTATGTGTAATTAAAGTTAAATGGATAGAGATTTGTAACACAAATTTGCTTGAGCTTTAAATCCATTATTTTATTTTTATTACAAATGAAGATACTAAGATTGGTATACTAAACACCATTAGGTGGTTTAGAATGTTTGGAATAATTGACTTTGATATATGGAAGTGTGAACTAGATATCTATCCTCTAGTATTGTAATCCTTTTGTATGTATTGAATTTAGGTAGAACTAAAATGACTTTCAAATTCTTGAAATGTAGAAAACGATTATTGTGATAAGTTTATGAAATAACTTTTTTATTGGCTTAAGAAAAATTAGATCTAGGAAAGCCATAATAGTCTCTTTAATGATTTTATCAGTTGAATATTGGTTGCATTCTATTTAACCAAATTAATTAGAGAAATTATGAGGATTGAACTCATGTATTTCTCTAAACTATTGTTAGTTAGGCGATCGCGTCAAAATTCAAATTATTTATAAATTGTGAAGAGAATAACATGTTTAGAAGGTAAATATTTTAGGTGGTGAGAACCTGTTTTATTTGAAATTAAAGAAAAAGAAAATGCATGTGATTAATGAAAAGCTTAGTTGAGTTCTTGTTTTACAAGAATATGTGCTTGTGATATTTTTTGAGGCAGAAATTGAAGGAGAGTGAGATCACATTTTGATTGATTCGAATTATTGCATGATGATTGTATTGTATGTGGAATGGGGGAGATTGTTTGATTTAGGAATTTTGTGTTGGGATGTATAGTTGTATGAGTATTTATTAGTCCTACAGAATGTTGTAATAATTTGAGAGGGTGGTAATTCTCCTTAAAGCAAAAGGGTTTAACTTTAGGCTAGAAATTCCCTTGTGATAGTCTAAATCTTATTTAAATTTGACAAGATTCATCACATTTTGAGAAATTTATGGTTTTCATGGTTTGTTGTTGCATACGTATTAATAGTAAGGGATAAAACATGAATGCAAACGAATTGATTAATTACTGAGTAGAAATCATGAGCGATTTCATAGTTGGAAAACAAATTGACTTAGAGTTATCAAGGTGGATTCAGTAATATAGATACCATATTTGCATAATTGTGAGATTTGTTCTTGATTAAAAGTCATTTTCAAAAAGACATCATTAATCTGCTTTTAGATGAAGATTTTCTAATAGATTCATTTCATAATTGATTCTCAAGTTAGAGAAGTGAATAATAATGAAGATTATGCAAACTAAATGTATGATCTATAATACATAAGTGGGTCAATGAGGAATGTATTTAACCTTAGGTTTTTAGTTAAAAAAAAAAAAAAAAAATTGGTGCCTTGAACCTCAAATTGTATTTTTGCCTAAAGAGTAAACGTTTGGTAAAACTAAAGATAAATCCTAGATATTTCGATTGCAAGGATGTCTTATGGAATGAAAAGAGGAAAATTGGATTGAAAAGACATAAAGCAAGTGGGATGTAAGAGTGTGTTTTATATATAACGTCATGTTTTGTTGGGTAAGAGTGGGTTTTATATATAACATCATGTTTTGTTGCATAATTTCACTCACAATTGTATGTGGATTATTTTATGCCAATTTGATTGTGATATGGTATGGGCCATCATTGTTGTGTGTACAACCAACGTGTGTTCTATTTATAGCTTGGAAAGCTCAACATCCTACAGAACCAAGAAGATGACACATGTGATCTATAGACTACGAGAAAGAAGAAACATGTAGAATATAAAATTATTATGTATTAAATTAAGTAGATATCATATCAATTACATACAATATATTTTATATATATCATAAATTGTATGGTTGGTTTTGAAATAGAAATATTTGGTATTTTTGGTATCAACACATGTCTACTATGGCGTGGATATTTCTCACTTCGATTAAGAATGGTATTTTTAGTTTTCATAGAGTTGCTTCCAAATCAAGGATTGGCATGAAGAAAAAAATATATAAAATACATAAGGTTAACAACTTATTTGCTCCTCCTATATATGAGTCTCATGTATTCTCATTTGGGGGAGAGGGGTAATGCCAAGAGTGGAAGAGACTTGAGGAATATTGTGAGAGGGAGAGATATGGAGAGTATCCAATTACTTCCAAAACAAATCTGAATTTCTTATTAATCTACTAAGTATCTATTGAGGTTGAACATGAGTGGTATTTAGAGGAAGTGAAAACTATCTTCCTTAGTTTTCCTTGCATCTCTCTCTCTCTACTGCTGTATTTTGGTACTGTTTGTGAGCTTTTACAGCTCGGGGGTTCCAGGGGGAGGAGTTCTCCCTGGATATGGTTGGGTGGAAAACCGGATGGTTCAAATGAGTTGGTTAAGGGATTGAAGGTGGATCATATTCTCAACGATTGGAGCTGAATATATCTTCAGGTATAATTTCCATTGTCCTAAAATTGTAGTATAGCTTTAACATAAAATAAAAAGTAGACATTTAAATTGTTGTAAGCATCTAATTTTGGTTTAGGCTTATGTTATCTAAAATATTATTGATTAGTTGAAAATGAATACTAGATCAATCTATATGTATGGATGTTTAGATCTTAATATTGGAGTTATTATTGGTATAGTTTATGGTACTAATCTTGGTATTGTAGCATTTGAGAAAGGAAAGCCAAATATTGTTGAAGGTAATTTCAATAAATAAATTCCAAAGGACTTGGGTAAGTATTTCACAATTTATGGTTTTGATTCAAGTAATTAGATGCATGTTTTAGAAATGGTTTTAGGATAGTTTGCAAAAAGTCGTGAAAATTTGTGAATAAGTAATGTTATAAATTTATTATACCTATCATGCTAACTTGGCGGGTAAGAAAATGGACATGTACCCAAAATATGCTTGGAGGAATTACAGAATCAACCCTTAAAAGAAAATGTAAAAACAATGGCAACTAAAATATAGTTTGGAAGATCAAATGCTTGAGGTAAGTTGGAGATAAGTTTCAGTTATGGCTTATGTTTCATATTCTTCAATGTTTTGTTATTCAAGTTGCTGTAATAGTACTAACATAATTTTGATAGAAAGCCTTAATGAAGGACCCAATGCTTCATAAAATAAAATTGTAGCAATTGGTGCAAACGCCTTTATCATCATGTCAAAATGAATTAGTCAAGGGGGGGTAAAATGTTTCAAAAACTCATAGTAGGTGGATTTATAATGTGTGATTTGAACAAATATATATTAGTAAATATACAACTTGTGGTTGTTTTTCATCATGTAGAGGTAACAAGAAATATTCCATATACTGGATAAAAGTCACAAATGAAACATTTAGGCTCTAAAATTTTGTCGTTTTTAAAGAATGATTACATCCCCTGCTATGTCTGTATCCATCAGGTATCCGCATTCAAAATTCCATTTCACTCCAACAACGATTTCAAAAACTGAAGGTCTTTAATATCAATTCCCAAATCTGCTCTGTTTTGCAGATTCGTTGTTGCATGTAGAACCGCCTGTTGTTTTGTTTTGCTGTTTGGTTCTTTTTATATTGGAACTGCCTGATAATTTATAGTGATGAATATGATATAGGCTAACCACTTGGAAATGGTTTTTAAAGTATAAATGGTTAATAATTTAAAAATTTAAATAACCTTACGGCAACTTGTTTTACGACTGCCAACTATTTGTCAAAATTCCTCAATGGTTGTACCTTACAACATTGTGAGCTATGTTTGAAATTTCTAAATACTTATATTCATTGGTACAGCTTCAACAATGAATATGGCTGATAGTCTACTAATATCTTAAGTTCAATTATTGACACTACTTACAAAAAAAATGAATTCATGTAACTTTGGATTCATGTTAGCTAATGTTGTGAAAACACCTTAAATAGATAATGGTTGTAAGTGTTTGATCGCCCTTCTAATGGTCATATACTTCCTGCGTTTGAATTAGTTTTCATAATGTCTAATGGTCAGATCTACTCAATGCTTATGAACTGCCCATGCAATACTTGCTTAAGTTAATTTAAGATTTGCAATCAAGGTATCCTAGTATCTTAATAACCTACTGAGTAAAGTTTCATTTTGAAATTGAAAATTGCGAAATAAGTAAACCTTGCAATACTTCTACCATATGAATCATTAATTATGAGATGCCAACTCTATATAATTTAAATCATCTTTTAAGAAAATAATTCATAAGCATGTTATTAGTCACTCTTGAACACATTTAATTACAACAGAATTAACAATTACCTTATTGTAAATTGTGGTTCATAAAGGTTGAAAATTATTGATCCCACTAAATACTTTATATTTTGAAGGTGATTTTAGTCTCGAGAAGTATTATGGCTGTATTTTTTTGGATCTTGATAAACCTTTGAACTTTATAGCTTTAAAGATAATGTAGAATGAGGTGTAGTAAAGGACACCAATAAATTTCTATATAATAATAAAAAAACAGAAATTAAAAAAATATATATATATATCACATTTCGATTTAATATAATATTTCTATATTAATTATCGAGTATGTAATCTCATATTATGGTATCGAGAGCGTTATGACACTAGGCCTAATGGGCCGACATAGGTTTGTAGTTTCATGATGTGAATGTTGATTTTGAAGTGTTGAGTTCGTATATCTTGAATTGGAAGATATCGTTGGGAGCATAGAGATGCATATTAATAATACGTCATTTGAATTGAATGAAAAAAAAAAAAAAAAAAATCCCTTATATTCCTTTATATTTTTGTTAAGACACATTATCAACAATATGTTAAAATGCTTAAAGACATGCTGGGAAAGGATGTGCTTGAGAAAGTTTGGGTTAAACCCAAGCATGTGAATGACTTGATTTTCAATCAATGAGTGAGATAGGTGGAGTGAATTCATGGTTTCATATCTTTTTAGTGCATCATTTTCAATGTGATATGGGATTAGTAGCCATCTTTACTAGCTGAAATCATATCTACCAAGAAGAATATTGGCTTAATCTGGACTATAGTGTGATGACCTTGGTGTGTATGCTTAGGGAATGAGTAACAAGTGTAAGGCTGAGATTCCATTAACGTGATGATTGAGTTCATCATGATAATTTTGAATCTTTTCGTACCTACACTAGAGGAAACTTAACTAAAAGCTACCTTGAAAGATGTCACTTTTAACTGTGAATGTAAAATCAAGAGTAATGTATGTGTATTAAGTAGATGTGTTAAAATAGGATTTGGGAATACATTCTTAATGAGTAAGAATGAAATTTCTCTGATTTCTTGACATGATTTTGTGTATTTTGGGTTGACATTAGGCATCAAATAACTTTAAATTACTCAAATACTAGGTTGAGGTATGAACTTCCTAATAAACAAGAGGCTTAAATGATTGGTGCATGATGGGTTGTGGAAGCCATTTTAAGGAACACTTGAATGTTATGTTTTCCTTAAGCTAATGTATGGGTGTGGAATCCATACTAGCATATATCTATGAGAAAATGTATGGGTGTGGAATCCATACTAACATATATCTATGATCTAATGTATGGGTTTGGAAACCATACTAGCATATATCTACGAGAAAATGTATGGTTGTGGAATCCATACTAGTATATATCTATGATATAAGTAATGAGGTGAGGTATGGGTGTGGAATACATACTAAATATATATATGAGCTAAGTAATTCTTCTGGTTAGAATATTTTGATGGAATATCATAGACATTATTAAGGAGTGATTATGTGTAATTGTTAATGATAGATTTCAGACATTTAAATTTGCTTGAGATTTAACCATTATTTTATTTTATTACATGAAGATACTAAGATTGGTATATCAACACCATTAGGTGGTTTAGAATGTTTGGAACAATTGACTTATATATGGAAGGTGAACTAGATATCTATCCTAGTATGCATCTCCTTTTGTATATATTGAATTTAGGTAGAACTAAAATGTCTTTCAAATTTCAGAAACAAAAAGATTATCGATAAGTTGATGAAATAACTTTTCTATTGGCTTAAGACAAATTAGGTCTAGAAAAGCCATAATAAGATCTGACGATCTTACCAAGATAAATCCTAGATATTTGGATCAAGAAGATGTCTTTTGAAGAAAAGAGAAAATTGACGAAAATACATTAAGCAAGTGAGAGCAAGAGTGTGTTTTATATATAAACGCCATGTTTTGTTGCGTAAGAGTGGGTTTTATATATAACATCATGTTTTGTTGCATAATTTCACTCACAATTGTATGTGGATTATTTTATGCTTATTGTATGCCAATTTGATTTTGATATGGGATGGACTATCATTGTTGTGTATACAACCAATATGTGTTCTATTTATAGCTTGGCAAGCTCAACATACTACAGAACCAAGAAGATGACACATCTAGGATTCATATAGACTATGAGAAAGGAAAACATGTATAATATCAAATTATTATAGATAAATTAAGTAGATATCATATAAATTACATACAATAGTATTTTTATATGGTACTATAAATTGTATGGCTGGTTTTGATATAGAAATATTTGGTATTTTATATCAACACATGTCTAATATGGCGTGGATATATTTTCTACTTGATTAAGAATGGTATGTTTAGTTTTCATGCAGTTGCTTCCAAATTATGGATTGGCATAAATAAATAAAAAAAAAAAATCAAATACATAAGGTTAACAACTTATTGATAGGAGAATCTAAAAGAACTAAGTATCTTATGACCGTAGGAAAAGCTTCGGGCCAAGTTTAGCCCAAGTGGGGGAGTATGTAGTGTCCCTTATTAGTGAGATAGCTTTGATGACACTTAGAGATGGTGATTTTGATATAATATTATGTATGAAAGACTTATGTACATGCTTATATGCTATGACCTGGTTTGGGTCACTTGGTTGTTGTGTGCTTATGATAATATCTATGGTTGTGTGCACAAGGATTGATTTTGGTTAAGAGAATATTAATGATGTTTTCTCTTTTGGTATCCTATTTTGGACATAGGTGTATGACGTGAATGGTGATTTAGAATTGAGACACAGATCCATGGACGATCATGGTTATGTGGAACATATGGTTAATTATGATTTATGGATGATACATGATTTGTATGATTATATGTGCATAATCTTGTACTAAGCATGATGTGGCAGGGGACTTTTTCATTGCCAACAGGGATGCTCAAGTTAAAAATGACTGCGGAAGTCATTTCTCCAAAAGCAAAGTGACTGTGGAAGTCATGCACAATATTTGGTAAAATTTGAATAAGTTAATTATGAAATTCATTTGATTGATTTGATCATTGAGATTGTGATGTGTGCAGGTCTTGGATGAAGACCTTACCAACGAACCATCAGATGGGTATAAGCTCACAATCAGTACCTTAAGGTGAAACGCGGAGTTTCAAAGCAGAATAGATGAGAAGCCATGGAAATTAGGGCGCGGAGTCCTAAATCCATGAAATATAAAGACGTGGAGTCTTGATATATGATAAAAAGATTAGGACGCGGAGTCCTAAATCCATGAAATATAAAGACGCGGAGTCTTGAATCTATAATGAAATGTTTGGGGCGCGGAGTCCTGAATATTTAAAAAAAAAATATCAAGGTGTGGAATCTTGGATCTTTAGAGTAGATTAGGGCGCGGAGTCCTCAATCTACTAAGGCACAGAGATGCATACAATAGGGGTGCGGAATCCCTATTATCCGGAAGAAAAATACCACTCATGGGAAACTCATAGATGAATTTCCTTAATAATCTAATTCCTAACAATTTTGGAGTGACTTTCTAAAAATAGAAAGTCATGTCTACCATTTCAAGTATGACTTTCCAAAAATAGTAAATCACCTCCAATCAATGGGTAAACAAGTATACTTGAAGGAAAATCACTTAAATTATGATTAATCAATTGTAATAGTTTAATCTTGACTTAATCCTCAATATTATTAATATTATTAATATTATTATTATCTTTTATGAGACTATGATATTATTATTAAAAGGAAATTATATCTCTTCAATCACTTCACACCTCTCTCCTTCATGAATCTCATGGCTCTATGTAACTCTCTCTATTTTAAATATTACATTACACTCTCTTTTATGCACTCATCAAGGAATGGAATATTCCTCTTACACTCATTAAATATATGTCATAAAACATTCCTACACTCATTAAATATGTCTCATAAAATATTCCTCTTACACTCACTTTAATGCATATGTTACACTCTCCTTAAATAAGGCATGCATACCACTCCTTAATGGCATAAGTTACACTCCTCTAAAAGGAATACAATGCATGCATATTAATCCTCCTTTATGACATGAATTTGTTGCTCCTCCTATATATGAGTCTCATGTATTCTCATTTGGGAGGGAGGGGGTAATGCCAAGAGTGGAAGAGACTTGAGGAATATTGTGAAAGGGAGAGATATGGAGAGTATCCAATTACTTCCAAAAAAAAAAAAAAACTGAATTTCTTACTAATCTACTAAGTATCTATTGAGGTTGAACATGAGTGGTATTTAGAGGAAGTGAAAACATTCTTCATTAGTTTTCCTTGCATCTCTCTCTCTACTACTGTATTTTGGTACTATTTGTGAGCTTTTACAGCTCGAGGGTTCCAGGGGGAGGAGTTCTCCCTAGATATGGTTGGGTGGAAAACCGGATGGTTCAAATGAGTTGGTTAAGGGATCGAAGGTGGATCATATTCTCAACGATTGGAGCTGAATATCTCTTCAAGTATAATTTCCATTGTCCTAAAATTATAGTATAGATTTAGCATAAAATAAAAGGTAGACATTTAAATTGTTGTAAGCATCTAATTTTGGTTTAGGCTTATGTTATCTAAAATATTATTGATTATTTAAAAATGAAGACTAGATCAATCTATATGTATGGATGTTTAGATCTCAATATTGGAGTTATTATTGGTATAGTTTATGGTACTAATCTTGGTATTGTAGCATTTGAGAAAGGAAAGCCAAATATTGTTGAAGGTAATTTCAATAAATAAATTCCAAAGGACTTGGATAAGTGTTTCACGATTTATGGTTCTGTTTCAAGTAATTAATAGATGCATGTTTTATAAATGGTTTTAGGATAGTTTGCAAAGTGTTTGACAAAATCTGTGAATGCGTAATGTTATCAATTTATTTATGCACGAATAAGTGCTAACTTGCAGCTTACATCAGAAGTAATAAAATGGACAT
This sequence comes from Pinus albicaulis, assembly GCA_034641835.2. NCBI lineage: Eukaryota > Viridiplantae > Streptophyta > Pinopsida > Pinales > Pinaceae > Pinus > Pinus albicaulis. The sequence goes on along the minus strand of CM076570.1, from coordinate 1,533,294,264 downwards.
GTACCCAAAATATGCTTGGAGGAATTACAGAATCAACCCTTAAAAGAAAATGCAAAAGTAATGGCAACTAAAGTATAGTTTGGAAGATCAAATGCTTGAGGTAAGTTGGAGATAAATTTCGGTTATGGCTTATGTTTCATATTCTTCAATTTTTTGTTATTCAAGTTGTTGTAATAGTACTATAAATTTTTTGACAAAAAGCCTTAATGGCTGTAGCATTCAGGGCTTCCATGTGTTTGTTAAATTGTAGAAATTGGTGCAAAAAGCTTGTTAATCTGTCAAATGAATTAGCTTGTGGGTGGTAAAATGTTTCAAGAACTCATATGGTGGATTTAGAAATATGTGATTTCAATGAGCTCTGGGTTGTTTTTCCTCATGTAGAGGTGTAGTTGTAAGTTTTCATTCCATATGTTTGACAAAAGTCATAAATGAAACATTTAGGCTATAAATTTTGTTGTTTTAAAGAATCGCATTTCTGGGCGTCCCTGTTGCGATTCAGCTCCACTTCAGGGGGTATCCGTACCAATAGACCATTTCACCCCACCTTTGATTTCAAACATCAAGGTTTCGGACATCAATTCCCAAATCTGCTCTGTTTTGCAGATTTGTTGTTGCATGTAGAACCGCCTGTTGTTTTGTTTTGCTGTTTGGTTCTTTTTATATTGGAACTGCCTGATGATTTATAGTGATGAATATGATATATACTAACCACTTGGAAATGGTTTTTAAAGTATAAATGGTTAATAATTTGAAAATTTAAATAACCTTACGGCAACTTGTTTTATGACTGCCAACTATTTGTCAAAATTCCTTAATGGAGGTACCTTACAATATTGTGAGCTATGTTTGAAATTTCTAAATACTTATATTCATTGGTATAGCTTCAAAAATGAATATGGCTGATAGTCTACTAATATCTTAAGTTCAATTATTGACAGTACTTACAAAAAGAAATGAAGTCATGCAACTTTGGATTCATGTTATTAATTATTGTGAAAACACCTTAAAGAGATAATGTTGTAGTATCGATTAAATGCCTCAATGGCTGGACATTTTAAGTGCTTAGAATTAGTTTTCATAATGCTCAATGGTTTTAAAGATCGAACATGCTATGAACCAAACACAAAACAAAAGGTTCTGTTAATTTAAGATTTCCAATCAAGGTATCCTAGTATAATAACCCATTGAGTTAAAGGGTTCTATTGAACAGTCACAATTGTACTTATAAGTAATTGTTGCAATATCGTACCACATATGAATTCCTAAATTATGAGATGCCAACTCTATATAATTTAAATTATCCTTTTAAGAAAATAATTCATAAGCATGTTATTAGTCACTCTTGAACACATTTAATTACAATGGAATTAACAATTAGTTTATTGTAAATTGTGGTTCATAAAGGTTGACATTTATTCATCCCACTAAATAATTTATATTTTAAAGGTGATTTTAGTCTTGAGAAGCAAGTATTATGGTTGTATTTTTTTGGATCTTGATAAACCTTGAACTTGGTAGCTTTGAAGATAAGTTGATAGAATTTAGGGTGTAGTGTAAAGGACACCAATAACTTCTATATAAAAAATAATAATAAAAATAATAAATAATAAATAAATAAATAAATAAAAAATTAAAATTAAAAAAAAAAATTAAAAATATCGCATTTTTAATTTAATATAATATTTCTCTATAATAATTATGGTAGGTAAGGTGGGACCTTACATATGGTATCAGAGCCAAGTTACAACACTAGGCCTAATGGGCCAACATGCTTATTTGTAGTTTGATGATGTATGAATGTTGATTTTGCATGCAAGTTGAGTTCTTGTATATCTTGACTTCGAAGCATATTGGTTGCATAGAGGATATTATTATCATTATGTCATTTAGTGACTCATGAAATGAAAAAAAAAAAAAAATTCCCTTATATTCCTTTATATTTTGTTAAGACACATTATCAACAATATGTTAAAATGCTTAAAGACATGCTAGGAAAGGATGTGCTTGAGAAAGTTGGGGTTAAACCCAAGTATGTGAATGACTTGATTTTCAATAAATGAGTGAGATAGGTGGAGTGAATGCATGGTTTCATATATTTTTAGTGCATCATTTTCAATGTGATATGGGCTTAGTAGCCATCTTTACTTGCTGAAATCGTATCTACCAAGAAGAATATTGGCTTAATCTGGACTATAGTGTGATGACCTTGGTGTGTATGCTTTGGGAATGAGTAGCAAGTGTAAGGCTGAGATTCCATTAACGTGATGATTGAGTTCATCATGATAATTTTGAATCTTTTCGTACCTACACTAAAGGAAACTTAACTAAAAGCTACCTTGAAAGATGTCACTTATAATTGTGAATGTAAATTCAAGAGTAATGTATGTGTATTAAGTAGATGTGTTAAAATAGGATTTGGGAATACATTCTTAATGAGTAAGAATGAAATTTCTCTGATTTCTTTGACATGATTTTGTGTATTTTGGGTTGACATTAGGCATCAAATAACTTTAAATTACTCAAATACTAGGTTGAGGTATGCAATTCCTAATAAACAAGCGGCTTAAATGATTGGTGCATGATGGGTTGTGGAAACCATTTTAAGGAACACTTGAATGTTATGTTTTCCTTAAGCTAATGTATGGGTGTGGAATCCATAACTAGCATATATCTATGAGAAAATGTATGGGTGTGGAATCCATACTAACATATATCTATGATCTAATGTATGGGTGTGGAAACTATACTAGCATATATCTATGAGAAAATGTATAGGTGTGGAATCCATACTAGTATATATCTATGAGATAAGTAATGAGGTAAGGTATGGGTGTGGAATCCAAAGTAAAATATATCTATGAGCTAAGTAATTCTTCTAGTTAGAATATTTTGATGGAATCTGATATTCATGATTAAGGAATGATTATGTGTAATTAAAGTTAATAGATAGAGATTTGTGACACAAATTTGCTTGAGATTTAAATCCATTATTTTAGTTTTATTACAGATGAAGATACTAAGATTGGTATACTAAACACCATTAGGTGGTTTAGAATGTTTGGAATAATTGACTTGATATATGGAAGTGTGAACTAGATATCTATCCTCTAGTATTGTAATCCTTTTGTATATATTTAATTTAGGTAGAACTAAAATGTCTTTCAAATTCTTGAAATGTAGAAAAAGATTATTGTGATAAGCTGATGAAATAACTTTTCTATTGGCTTAACACAAATTAGGTCTAGGAAAGCCATAATAGTCTCTTTAATGATCTTATAAGTTGAATATTGGTTGCATTCTATTTAACCAAATTAATTAGAGAAATTATGAGGATTGAACTCATGTATTTCTCTAAACTATTGTTAGTTAGGCGATCGCGTCAAAATTCAAATTATTTATAAATTGTGAAGAGAATAACATGTTTAGAAGGTAAATATTTTATGTGGTGAGAACTTGTTTTATTTGAAATTAATGAAAAAAAAAGAAAACGCATGTGATTAATTAAAAGCTTAGTTGAGTTCTTGTTTTACAAGAATATGTGCTTGTGATATTTTTTTAGGGAGGAATTGAAGGAGATTGAGATCACATTTTCTTTGATTCGAATTATTGCGTGATGATTGTATTATATGTGGAATGGGGGAGATTGTTTGATTTAGGAATTTTGTGTTGGGATGTATAGTTGTATGAGTATTTATTAGTCCTACAGAATGTTGTAATAATTTGAGAGGGTGGTAATTCTCCTTAAAGCGAAAGGGTTTAACTTTAGGCTAGAAATTCTCTTGTGATAGTCTAAATCTTATTTAAATTTGACAAGATTCATCACATTTTGAGAAATTTATGGTTTTCATAGTTTGTTGTTGTGTACGTATTAATAGTAAGGGATAAGACATGAAAGCAAATGAATTGATTAATTATTGAATAGAAATCATGAGCGATTTCATAGTTGGAAAACAAATTGACTTAGAGTTATCAAGGTAGATTCAGTAATATAGATACCATATTTGCATAATTATGACATTTGTTCTTGATTAAAAGTCATTTTCAAAAAGATATCATTCATCTGCTTTTAGATGAAGATCTTCTAATAGATTCATTTCATTATTGATTCTCAAGTTAGAGAAGTGAATAATAATGAAGATTATGCAAACTAAATGTATGATCTATAATACATAAGTGGGTCAATGAGGAATGTATTTAACCTTAGGTTTTTAGTTTTAAAAAAAAAAAAAAAATTTGGTGCCTTGAACCTCAAATTGTATTTTTGCCTAAAGAGTAAATGTTTGGTAAAAGCTAAATATAAATCCTGGATATGTCGATTGCAAGGATGTCTTATGGAATGAAAAGAGGAAAATTGGATTGAAAAGACATAAAGCAAGTAGGATGTAAGAGTGTGTTTTATATATAACGTCATGTTTTGTTGGGTAAGAGTGGGTTTTATATATAACATCATGTTTTGCTGCATAATTTCACTCACAATTGTATGTGGATTATTTAATGCCAATTTGACTATGATATGGTATGGACCATCATTGTTGTGTGTACAACCAATGTGTGTTCTATTTATAGCTTGGAAAGCTCAACATCCTACAGAACCAAGAAGATGACACGTGGGATTCATATAGACTATGAGAAAGAAGAACATGTAGAATATCAAATTATTATAGATAAATTAAGTAGATATCATATAAATTACATACAATGGTATTTTTATATGGTACTATAAATTGTATGGCCGGTTTTGATATAGAAATATTTGGTATTCTATATCAACACATGTCTAATATGGCGTGGATATATTTTCTACTTGATTAAGAATGGTATGTTTAGTTTTCATGGAGTTGCTTCCAAACTATGGATTGGCATGAAGAAAAAAAATATATATATATCAAATACATAAGGTTAACAACTTATTGATAGGAGAATCTAAAAGAACTAAGTATCTTATGACCGTAGGAAAAACTTCGGGCCAAGTTTAGCCCAAGAGGGGGAGTATGTAGTGTCCCTTATTAGTGAGATAGCTTTGATGACACTTAGAGATGGTGATTTTTATATAATATTATGTATGAAAGACTTATGTACATGCTTATATGCTATGACCTGGTTTGGGTCACTTGGTTGTTGTGTGCTTATGATAATATCTATGGTTGCATGCACAAGGATTGATTTTGGTTAAGAGAATATTAGCGATGTTTTCTCTTTTGGTATCCTATTTCGGACATAGGTGTATGATGTGAATGGTGATTTAGAATTGAGACACAGATCCATGGACGATCATGGTTATGTGGAACATATGTTTAATTATGATTTATGGATGATACATGATTTGTATGATTATATGTGCATAATGTCGTACTAAGCATGATGTGGCAGGGGACTTGGTCATTTCCAACAGGGATGCTCTAGTTATAAATGACTGTAGAAATCATTTCTCCAAAACCAAAATGACTGTGGAAGTCATGCACAATATTTGGTAAAATTTGAATAAGTTAATTATGAAATTCACTTGATTGATTTGATCATTGAGATTGTGATGTGTGCAGGTCTTGGAAGAAGACCTTACCAATGAACCATCAGATGGGTATAAGCTCACAATCAGTACCTTAAGGTGAAACGCGGAGTTTCAAAGCAGAATAGATGAGAAGCCGTGGAAATTAGGGCGCGGAGTCCTAAATCCATGAAATATAAAGACGTGGAGTCTTGGATATATGATAAAAGGATTAGGATGCGGAGTCCTAAATCCATGAAATATAAAGACGCGGAGTCTTGAATCTATAATGAAATGTTTGGGGCGCGGAGTCCTGAATATTTAAAAAGATCAAGGTGTGGAATCTTGGATCTTTAGAGTAGATCAGGGCGCGAAGTCCTCAATCTACTAAGGCATGAAGATGCATACAATAGGGGTGCGGAATCCCTATTATTCGGAAGAAAAATACCACTCATGGGCAACTCGTAGATGAATTTCCTTAATAATCTAATTCCTAACAATTTTGGAGTGACTTTCTAAAAATAGAAAGTTATGTCTACCATTTCAAGTATGACTTTCCAAAAATAGTAAATCACCTCCAATCAATGGGTAAAAAAGTATACTTGAAGGAAAATCACTTAACTTATGATTAATCAATTGTAATAGTTCAATCTCCACTTAATCCTCAATATTATTAATATTATTATTATCTTTTATGAGACTATGATATTATTATTAAAAGGGAATTATATCTCCTCAATCACTTTACACCTCTCTCCTTCATGACTCTCATGGCTCTATGTAACTCTCTCTATTTTAAATATTACATTACACTCTCTTTTATGCACTCATCAAGGAATGGCATATTCCTCTTACACTCATTAAATATATGTCATAAAATATTCCTACACTCATTAAATATGTGTCATAAAATATTCCTCTTAAACTCACTTTAATGCATATGTTACACTCTCCTTAAATAAGGCATGCATACCTCTCCTTAATGGCATAAGTTACACTCCTATAAAAGGATTACAATGCATGCATATTAATCCTCCTTTATGACATGAATTTGTTGCTCCTCCTATATATGAGTCTCATGTATTCTCATTTGGGGGGAGAAGGGGTAATGCCAAGAGTGGAAGAGACTCGAGGAATATTGTGAAAGGGAGAGATATGGAGAGTATCCAATTACTTCCAAAAAAAAAATCTGAATTTCTTACTAATCTACTAAGTATCTATTGAGGTTGAACATGAGTGGTATTTAGAGGAAGTGAAAACTATCTTCATGAGTTTTCCTTGCATCTCTCTCTCTATCGCTGTATTTTGGTACTGGTTGTGAGCTTTTACAGCTCGGGGGTTCCAGGGGGATGAGTTCTCCCTAGATATGGTTGGGTGGAAAACCGGATGGTTCAAATGAGTTGGTTAAGGGATCGAAGGTGGATCATATTCTCAACGATTGGAGCTGAATATCTCTTCAGGTATAATTTCCATTGTCCTAAAATTATAGTATAGATTTAGCATAAAATAAAAGGTAGACCTTTAAATTGTTGTAAGCATCTAATTTTTGTTTAGGCTTATGTTATCTAAAATATTATTGATTAGTTAAAAATGAAGACTAGATAAATCTATATGTATGGATGTTTAGATCTCAATATTGGAGTTATTATTGGTATAGTTTATGGTTCTAATCTTGGTATTGTAGCATTTGAGAAAGGAAAGCCAAATATTGTTGAAGGTAATTTCAATAAATAAATTCCAAAGGACTTGGGTAAGTATTTCACATTTATGGTTCTGTTTCAAGTAATTAATAGATGCATGTTTTATAAATGGTTTTAGGATAGTTTGCAAAGTGGTTGACAAAATCTGTGAATGAGTAATGTTATAAATTTATTTATGCACGAATAAGTGCTAACTTGCAGCTTACATCAGAAGTGAGAAAATGGGCATGTACCCAAAATATGCTTGGAGGAATTACAGAATCAACCCTTAAAAGAAAATGCAAAAATAATGGCAACTAAAGTATAGTTTGGAAGATCAAATGCTTGAGGTAAGTTGGAGATAAATTTTAGTTATGGCTTATGTTTCATATTCTTCAATGTTTTGTTATTCAAGTTGTTGTAATAGGACTATCATAATTTTGATAGAAAGCCTTAATGGCTGTAGCATTCAGGGCTTCCATGTGTTTTTAAATTGTAGCAATTGGTGCAAAAAGCTTGTCACTCATGTCAAATGAATTAGCTTGTGGGTGGTAAAATGTTTCAAAAACTCATATGGTGGATTTAGAAATGTTTGATTTCAATGAGCATATATTAGTAGCATAATTCTAGGTTTTTTTTCCTCATGTAGAGGTGTAGCTGTAAGTTTTCATTCCATATGT